>SZWC01000299.1:211521-239615 GCA_023375785.1 Penium margaritaceum | reverse complement strand
GGCATCATCGACAAGGAAATCTACATGGAGGTGCCGGAGGGGGTGGAGGCGCCGGAGGGCAAGGTGTGCAAGCTGCGGAAGTCCTTGTATGGGCTAAAACAATCGCCCCGATGCTGGTACCAACAGATGGACAGCTTCATGGCACAACTCGGCTTCAAGCGCTGTGAGGCGGATCACAGTGTGTACGTGCGGTGCAGCAAGAAGCTACACCAGATTGTTGCACACTACGTGGACGATCTGATCTTGTGCTCCTCAGACCTGCCGAGCCTACAGCTGCTGAAAGAGCAGCTAAGCAGCAGGTTCCAGATGTCGGACATGGGGGAGCTAGAGTTCTATCTCGGGGTGAGCATTACACGGAACCGGAGGGCACGCACGCTTGAGCTGGGGCAGGCCAAATACGTGGTCCAGGTGCTGAACCGGTACGGCATGGAGGACTACAAACCAATGTGCTGTCCTGTCTCCACAACCTATGAACTGAGTGCGGCAATGGCGCCGCAAACAAAAGAAGAGCGGGAGGATATGGCAGGGGTGCCTTACCAATCGGCGGTGGGCAGCCTCATGTAGGCCATGGTGGCGACTCGACTGGACCTGGCCTACGCGGTGGGCCAAGTGAGCAGGTACGTGGCCGACCCAGGGCCACTACACTGGCAGGCGGTCAAGCGCATCCTCCGCTACCTGCAGGCAACGCGGCACGCGCGCCTGAGATTCGAGGGCAAAGGGCGGGCATACCCTTTGCGTCTGGTCTGCTACATGGATGCAGACTACGCTGGCGATGTGGACAAGCGGAAGTCCACATCCGGCTACGTGTTCTTCCTCGCTGGTGCAGTGGTCTCGTGGTGTAGCAGGAAGCACGACTGTGTCGCCACCTCCACAGTGGAAGCTGAGTACATCGCGCTGGCCGAGGCGGTCAAGGAGGTAGTGTGGCTCCGCAGGTTGCAGGGGGAGCTGGGCGTGCCGCAGCAGGAGTCTACGGTGGTGCACGATGACAACACTAGCTCCATCTCGCTGACCAACAACCCGACGCAGCACACGAGGACGAAGCACATTGACGTGCGTTATCACTATGCACGGGACATGGTCGAGAAGGGGCAGGTGGTGCTGCAGCACTGCATCACACACAGCATGCTTGCGGAATACTTAACCAAAGCACAACCCGCAGACCGGCACGCGATGAGCGTGGCGGGACTTGGGATGACCAGCTATGATGGGCTGGAGGGCGCAGCAGAAGATGAGTGAGAGCAAGCAGGAGCAGAGGGCATGGAAGGTGCAAGGGGGAGAATGTTGAAAAATTGCCCCTCCGCATGCCCAAGTGCGGCGACGGGAGGCGCTGATGAGCCGCCAGAAACTGGAGGATCTCGCGGATCTGGCGACTCGACATTTGCTTGGATCCTAAAGTCGAGGATTGCCCCTAAAATTGGACGAGTTGGTGAATCCGGTGGAAGTTGTTTCGCCGGAATCGGACAAGTATCGAGGGAGATATGACCTTCCGAAGTTGGGGTGTGCGCAGCAACTCTGGGAGCCGGCTGTGACTCGAAATCCGGTCGATAATCGACCGGACCGAGTAACAAAAATACCATGTGGAGAAAATGCTCCGATAGGCCTGCCGAGGTGTCCGGTGGATGATCCACCTGATCCGGCAGATCATCCACCGGATCCAGTAGTGCAGGTTGTTACTGAGGGACTTAGTCAAAATTCTGACAGCCAAAATCCTGGCTCGACGTCCGAAACTCAGTAGTACGTTTTGTTACTCGCGGACTTAGTCAAAATTCTGACAGCAGGTCCGCGGACAGGTTTCAAACCTCGTCACACTCCATCACCAAACACGACCCAAAATTGGGTACGGTGTGTGGAAACAGTGTAGGGGACCCATACACCATGTGCAATGGGACATGCGCCTTGGGAAAGGCGCTTCGCATGTGAATGAAGGCGCCACGGTGAGTGGCGGCATCAGGCTTCTGTGGTGGGTGAGACCTGCGCTTCGGCAAGCATACCTTGAGCTATGCTTGGTCGAATCGTGCGCCGGTTGGTGCCTTGGAATGCATATGACTAGCCCAAAAAATGATGTGATCATGTCCATGTTAAAAAACTAACAAAAAACAACGTTATTCCCTTCGCAAACTGACTGCCTCTAAATTCCTGCTCACATAGCGTGAGGCGACCAGAAAGCTCACGCTTAGTCTCAGATTCGCCCAAAACAGTAGACGATAATCACTAGAGGCAATCAGACAAACCTCGGGACCGCACCTCGTGGATCTCATCCTGAAAAGTACGTGTAAGTGCATGTTAGTGCATGTTAGTAAGTGTAAGTGTGTGTAAGAGGTGTATAAGTGCGTTTAAGTGCGTGTAAATGTGTGTAAGTGCATGTAAGTGCGTATAAGTGCGTGTAAGTGGCTATAAGTGCGTGTAAGTGCGTGTAAGTGCGTGTAAGTGCGTGTACGTTCGTGTAAGTGCATGTAATTGTGTGTAAGTGCATGTGAGTGCGTGTAAGTGCGTGTAAGTGTGTGTAAATACGTGTAAGTACGTGTAAGTGCAAGTTAGTGTGTGTGAGTACGTGTAAGTACATGTAAGCACGTGTAAGTGCATGAAAGTGCGTGTAAGTGTTTGTAAGTGGGTGTAAGTGCTTGCAAGTGCAAGGAACTGCGTGTAAGTACCTGTCAGTGTGTGTAAGTGCGTGTAAGTGTATGTAAGTGCGTGTAAGTGCGTGTAAGTTTGTGTAAGTGCGAGTAAGTGCGTGTAAGTGCTTGTAAGTACGTGAAAGTGCGTGTAAGTGCGTGTAAGTACGTGTAAAATCGTGTAAGTGCGTGTAAGTGCGTATAAGTACGTGTACGTTTGTGTAAGTGCGTGTAAGTGCGTTTAATTGTGTCTAAGTGCATGTAAGTGTGTGTAAGTGCGTGTAAGTGCGTGTAAGTATGTGTAAGTACGTGTAAGTGGAAGTTAATGCGTGTAAGTATGTGTAAGTACATATAAGCACGTGTAAGTACGTGTATGTGTGTGTAAGTGTGTGTAAGTGGGTGTAAGTACTTGCAAGTGCAAGTAAGTGCGGGAAAGTATGTGTAAGTACGTGTAAGTGCGTGTAAGTGCGGGTAAGTTTGTGTAAGTGCGAGTAAGTGCGTGTAAGTGCGTGTAAGTGTGTGAAAGTGCGTGTAAGTACGTGTAAGTGCGTGCAAGTTCGTGTAAGTGTGTGTAAGAGCCTGTAAGTGCGTGTAAGTGCGTGTATGTGCGTGTAAGTGCATGTAAGTACATGTAAGTGCGTGTAAGTGTGTGTCAATGTGTGTAAGTGTGTGTAAGTTTGTATAAGTGCGGGTAAGTGTGTGTAGGTGTGTGTAAGTACGTATAAGTGCGTGTAAGTGCGTGTAAGTGTATGAAAGTATGTGTTAGTGCGTGTAAGTGTGTGTAAATACGTGTAAGTGCATGTTAGTGCATGTTAGTACGTGTAAGTATGTGTAAGAGGTGTATAACTGCGATTAAGTGTGTGTAAGTGTGTGTAAGTGCATGTAAGTGCGTATAAGTACGTGTAAGTATCTATAAGTGCATGTAAGTGCGTGTAAGTGCGTGTACGTTTGTGTAAGTGCGTGTAATTGTGTGTAAGTGCATGTGAGTGCGTGTAAGTACGTGTAAGTGTGTGTAAGAACGTGTATGTACGTGTAAGTGCAAGTTAGTGCGTGTAAGTACGTGTAAGTACATGTAAGCACGTGTAAGTGCATGAAAGTAGGTGTAAGTGTTTGCAAGTGGGTGTAAGTGCTTGCAAGTGCAAGGAACTGCGTGTAAGTACGTGTAAGTGCGTGTAAGGGCGTGTAAGTGCGTGTAAGTACGTGTAAGTTTGTGTAAGTGCGAGTAAGTGCGTGTAAGTGCTTGTAAGTACGTGAAAGTGCGTGTAAGTGCCTGTAAGACCGTGTAACTTCGTGTAAGTACGTATAAGTGTGTGTAAGTGCATGTAAGTGCATGTAAGTACGTGTAAGTGCGTGTAAGTGCGTGTAAGTGCGTGTCAATATGTGTAAGTGTGTGTAAGTTCGTGTAAGTGCGGGTAAGTGCGTGTAGGTACGTGTAAGTGCGTGTTGGTGCGTGTAAGTACGTGTACGTATGTGTAAGTATGTATAAGTGCGTGTTAGTGCCTGTAAGTACGTGTAAGTACGTGTAAGTGCGTAAAAGTACGTATAAGTGCGTGTAAGTTTGCATAAGTTTGTGTAAGTGCGTGTAAGTACGTGTAAGTGCCTATAAGTGTGTGTAAGTGTATGTAAGTACGTGCAAGTACGTGTAAGTACATGTAAGTTCATGTAAGTGCGTGTAAGTGCGTGTCAGTGTGAGTAAGTGTGTATAAGTTCGTGTAAGTACGAGTAAGTGCATGTAAGTGCGTGTAAGTGCGTGTAAGTGCGTATAAATGCGTGTAATTGGGTGTATGTGCGTGTAAGTGTGTATAAGTGGATGTAAGTACGTGTAAGTGCATGTAAGTGCGTGGAAGTATGTGTAAGTACATGTAAGTACATGTAAGCACGAGTAAGTACGTGTAAGTACGTGTAAGTGTGTGTAAGCGGGTGTAAGTACCTCCAAGTGCAAGTAAGTATGTGTAAGTACGTATAAGTGTGTGTAAGTGCATGTAAGTACGTGTAAGTGTGTTTAAGTTCAGTTGGAGTGCATGCAAGTGTGTGTAAGTTCCATTCAAGTGCGTGTAAGTTGGTGTGAGTTCGTGTAAGTGTGTGTAAGTACGTTTAAGTGCGTGTAAGTGTGTGTAAGTGTGTGTTAGTGCATGATAGTGCATGTAAGTGTGTCTAAGTACATGTAAGTACGTGTAAGTGCTTGTAAGTGTGTGTAAGTGCATTCAAGTGCGTGTAAGTGCGTATAAGTGCGTGTTAGTGTGTGTAAGTATGTGTAAGTGTGTGTAAGTGCGTATAGGTACGTGTAAGTTTGTGTAAGTGTGTGTAAGTGCGTTTAATAGTGTTTAAGTGCATGTAAGTGTATGTAAGTGCGTGTAAGTGCGTGTAAGTACGTGTAAGTACGTGTAAGTGGAAGTTAGTGCTTGTAAGTACGTGTAAGTAAATATAAGCACGTGTAAGTACGTGTAAGTGTGTGTAAGTGTGTGTAAGTGGATGTAAGTGCTTGCAAGTGCAAGTAAGTGCGGGAAAGTACGTGTAAGTACGTGTAAGTGTGTGTAAGTGCGGGTAAGTTTGTGTAAGTGCGAGTAAGTGCGTGTAACTGCGTGTAAGTGACTGAAAGTGCGTGTAAGTACGTGTAAGTGCGTGCGAGTTCGTGTAAGTGTGTGTAAGTGCCTCTAAGTGCGTGTAAGTACGTGTATGTGCGTGTAAGTGCGTGTAAGTACATGTAAGTGCGTGTAAGTGTGTGTCAATGCGTGTAAGTGTGTGTAAGTTTGTGTAAGTGCGGGTAAGTGTGTGTAGGTATGTGTAAGTGCGTGTAAGTGCGTGTAAGTGTATGTAAGTACGTATTAGTGCGTGTAAGTGCGTGTAATTACGTGTAAGTGCGTGTAAGTGTGTATAAGTGTGTGTAAGTTTGTGTTAGTTCGTGTAAATTTGTGTAAGTGCCTGTAAGTACCTGTAAGTGCATGTAAGTGCGTGTAAGTGCATGTAAGTGCATGTAAGTGCGTATAAGTATGTGTAAGTGCGTGTGTGTATCCAAGTGTGTGTAAGTTCGTGTAAGTGTCTGTAGGTGTGTGTAAGTATGTGTAAGTGCGTATTAGTGTGTGTAAGTGCGTGTAAGACCGTGTAGGTGCGTGTAAGTGCGTGTAACTTCGTGTACGTTTGTGCAAGTACGTGTAAGTACGTGTAAGTGCAAGCAAGTGCGTGTAAGTGCGTGTCAGTGCGTGTAAGTGCGGCTAAGTTTGAATAAGTGCGGGTAAGTGGGTGTAAGTGTGTGTAAGTACGTGTAAGTGCGTGTAAGTGCGTATAAATGCATGTTAGTACATGTAAGTGCATGTAAATGTGTGTAAGTTCATGTAAGTATGTTTAAGTACTTGTAACTGTGTGTAAGTACGTGTAAGTATGTGTAAGTACATGTAAGCACGTGTAAGTGTGCGTAAGTGCGTGGAAGTGTGTGTACGTGGGTGTAAGTGCTTGCAAGTGCAAATAAGTGCGTGTAAGTACGTATAAGTGTGTGTAAGTGCGTGTAAGTGTGTGTAAGTTTATGTAAGTGTGTGTAAGTATGTGTAACTGTGTATAAGTGCGTGTAAGTGCGTGTAAGTGCGTGTAAGTACGTGTAAGTGCGTGAAAGTACGTGTTAGTGCATGCAAGTCCGTATAGGTGCGTGTAAGTGCATTTCAGTGTGTGCAAGTACGTGTAAGTGCGTGCTAGTGCATGTTTGTGCGTGTAAGTGTGTGTAAGAACATGTACGTACGTGTAAGTGTAGGTAAATATGTGTAAGTGTGTATAAGTACGGGTAAGTGTGTGTAAGTGTCTGTAACTGCGTGTAAGTGCATGTAAGTGCGTGTAAGTGCATGTAAGTGTGTATAAGTGTGTGTAAGTACATAGAAGAACGTGTAAGTGCGTGTAAGTGTGTATAAGTATGTGTAAGTATGTTTGAGTACATGTAAGCACGTGTAAGTGCGTGTAAGTGCGTGTAAGTGTGTGTAAGTGGGTGTAAGTGCTTCCAAGTGCAAGTAAGTGTGTGTAAGTACGTGTAAGTACGTGTAAGTGCGTATAAGTACGTATAAGTGCGTCTAAGTACGTGTTAGTGCGTGTAAGTAGGTGTAAGTGCATGTCAGTACGTGTAAGTGCGTGTAAGCATGTGTAAGTAAATGTACGTTTGTTTAAGTGCGTGTAAGTGCGTGTAAGTGCATGTTAGTGTGTGTAAGTGCGTGTAAGTGCGTGTAAGTGCGTGTAAGTGCGGTTGAAGTTTGTGTAAGTGTGTGTTATTTCATGTATGTACGTGCAAGTGCGTGTAAGTGCGTGGAAGATCATGGAAGTATGTATAAGTGCGTGTAAGTTCAGTTTAAGTGTGTTTAAGTTTGTATAACTTTGTTTTGTTGCGTGTAAGTACGTGTAAGTGCGTGTAAGTGCATGTAAGTGTGTGTAAATGCGTGTAGGTGCGTGTTAAGTGCGTGTAAGTGCGAGCAAGTGCATGTAAGTGCATGTAAGTGTGTACACGTTCAGTTTAAGTGCATGTAAGTGCGTGTAAGTTCAGTTTAAGTGCGTGTAAGTTCATACTAGTTCGTGTAAGTGTGTGTAAGTGCATGCAAGTTTGTGTAAGTGTGTGTAAGTGCGTGTATGTGCGTGTAAGTGCGTGTATGTGCGTGTAAGTGCGTGTCATGCGTCTAAGTGTGTGTAAGTGTGTGTAAGTGTGTGCAAGTACGTATAAGTGCGTGTTAATGCATGTAAGTGCGTGGAAGTTTGTTTACGTGTGGGTAAGTGCGTGTAGGTGCATGTAAGTACGTGTAAGTACGTGCAAGTACATGTAAGCACGTGTAAGTACGTGTAAGTGTGTGTAGGTGTGTGTAAGTGGGTGTAAGTGTGTGTAAGTACGTGTAAGTGCGTATAAGAACTTGTAAGTGCGTGTAAGTGCATGTAAGTGCGTGTAAGTTTGCGTAAATGCATGAAAGTACATGTACGTTTGTTTAGGTATATGTAAGTGCGTGTAATTCCGTGTAGGTGTGTGTAAGTGTGTGTAAGTTCAGTTTAAGTATGTCTAAGTTTGTGTTAGTATGTGTTAGAGCGTATTAGTGCATGTAAGTGTGTGTAAGTGTATGTAAGTGTGTGTAAGTACGTGTAAGTGTGTGTACGTGCATGTAAGTGCGTGTAAGTTAATGGAGGTGCCTGTTAGTGCGTGTAAGTATCTGTAAGTGCGTGTAAGCATGTGTAAGTATGTGTAAGTATGTCTAAGTGCAAGTAAGTGCGCATAAGTATGTGTAAGTACATGTGAGTACGTGTAAGTGCGTGTAGGTGCGTGTAAATGTGTGTAAGTGGGTGTAACTGCGTGCAAGTGGAAGAAAGGACGTGTAAGTATGTGTAAGTGTGTGTATGTACTTGTAAGTGCGTGTAAGTGCGTGTAAGTGTGTATAAGCATGTGTTAGGGTGAGTACGTGTAAATACGTGGAAGTTTATGTAAGTGTGTGTAAGTGTGTGCCAATGCGTGTAAGTATGTGTAAGTTTGTGTAAGTGCGTGTAAGTGCGTATATGTGCGTGTAAGTACGTGTAAGTGCGTTTAAGTGCGTGTAGGTTTGTGTAAGTTTGTGTAAGTGCGTGTAATTGCGTATAAGTGCGTGTAAGTGTGTGTAAGTGCGCGTAATTCTGTCTAGGTGCATGTAAGTACGTGTAAGTGCGTGTAAGTTCATGCAAGTGCGTGTAAGTGTGTGTAAGATCATGTAAGTGCGTGTGAGTGCGTGTCAGTGCGTGTTAGTGCGTGTAAGTGCATGTAAGTTTATGTAAGTGCGTGTAAATGCTTGTAAGTGCGTGTAAGTGCGTGTAAGTGCATGTAAGTGGATGTAAGTTTTTGTAAGTGCGTGTATGTACGTGTAAGTGTGTGTAAGTGCGTAAGTGCGTGTAAGTGCATGTAAGTGCGTGCAAGTGTGTGTTAGTGCATATAAGTACGTGTAAGTACGTATAAGTGCATGTAAGTGCGTATTAGTTTGTGAAAGTACGTGTAAGAGGGTGTACGTTCGTGTAAGTGTGTGTAAGTGTGTGTAAGTGCGTGTAAGTGCGTGTGCGTGCGTGTAAGTGCGTGTAAGTGCATGTTATTGCGTGTAGGTGGATCTAGGTACGTGTAAGAGCGTGTATGTACGTGTAAGTACGTGTAAGTTTAGTTTAAGTACGTGTAAGTGCGTGTTAGTTCGTGTAAGTTCGTGTAAGAGGGTGTAAGTGCGTTTAAGTACGTGTAATTGTGTGTTAGTGCGTGTTACTATGTGTTAGTGTGGTAAGTATGTGTAAGTGTATGAAACTGCGTGTAAGTATGAGTAAGTGTATGTAAGTACATGTTAGTGCGTGTAAGTGCGTGTAAGTGCGTGTGAGTGCGGATAAGTGCGTGTAGGTGCGTGTAAGTGCATGTAAGTGCGTGAACTTGCGTGTAAGTGCGTATAAGTATGTGTAAGTGCGTGTAAGTACGTATGAGTGTGTGTAAGTACACGTAAGTGCGTGTAAGTGTGTGTAAGTGGGTGTAAGTGCGTGTAAGTACGTATAAGTGCGTGTAAGTGCGTGTAAGTACGTGTAGGTAAGTGTAAGTGCGTGTAAGTGTGTGTAAGTTCAAACAAGTGCGTGTAAGTGTGTGTATGTGTGTGTTTTTTTGTGTAAGTGCGTTTCAGTGCGTGTAAGTGCGCGTAAGTTCGTGTTAGTGTGGGTAATTGCATGTAAGTGCGTGTAAGTGCCTGTAAGTGCGTGCAAGAGCGTGTAAGTGTGTGTAAGTGCATGTAAGTGTAAGTGCGTCTATGTACGTGTAAGTAAGTGTAAGTTTGTGTAAGTGTATGTAAGTGCGTGTAAGTGCGTGTAAGTGCATGTAAGTATGTGTAAGTGGGTGTAAGTGCGTGTAAGTACGTGTAAGTTTGTATAAGTACTTGTAAGTGCGTGTAAGTGCATGTAAGTGCGTGTAAGTTTGCATAAGTGCATGAAAGTGCGTGTACATTTGTCTAGATATGTGTAAGTGCGTGTAATTGCGTGTAGGTGTGTGTAAGTGTGTGTAAGTTCAGTTTAAGTACGTGTAAGTACGTGTTAGAACGTTTTAGAGCGTGTTAGTGCATGTAAGTGTGTGTAAGTGTATGTAAGTGCGTGTAAGTGCGTGTAAGTGTGTGTAAGTGCATGTAAGTGCGTGTAAGTGCATGGTAGTGCCTGTAAGTGCATGTAAGTACCTATAAGTGCGTGTAAGTATGTCTAAGTACGTGTAAGTATGTCTAAGTGCAAGTAAGTGCGCGTAAGTATGTGTAAGTACATGTGAGTACGTGTAAGTGTGTGTAGGTGCGTGTAAATGTGTGTAAGTGGGTGTAAGTGCTTGCAAGTGGAAGAAAGGACGTGTAAGTATGTGTAAGTGTGTGTATGTACTTGTAAGTGCGTGTAAGTGCGTGTGAGTGTGTATAAGTATGTGTTAGGGTGAGTACGTGTAAATACGTGGAAATTTATGTAAGTGTGTGTAAGTGCGTGCCAATGCGTGTAAGTATGTGTAAGTTCGTGTAAGTGCGTGTAAGTGCGTGTATGTGCGTGTGAGTACGTGTAAGTGCGTGTAAGTGCGTGTATGTTTGTGTAAGTTTGTGTAAGTGCGTGTAAGTGCGTGTAATTGCGTATAAGTGCATGTAAGTGCGTGTAAGTGCGCGTAGTTCCGTGTAGGTGCATGTCGGGGTTTGTAAGTGCGTGTAAGTTTGTGCAAGTGCGTGTAAGTACGTGTAAGAGCATGTAAGTACGTGTAAGTACGTGTAAGTGCGTGTAAGTTTGTGTAAGTGCGCGTATGTGCGTGTAAGTGCTTGTAAGTGCGTGTAAGTGCATGTAAGTGAATGTTAGTTTTTGTAAGTACGTGTATGTACGTGTAAGTGCGTGTAAGTTTGTGTAAGTGCGTGTAAGTGTGTGTAAGTACGTATAAGTACATGTAAGTATGTATAAGTGCGTGTAATTGCGTATTAGTTTCTGTAAGTACGTTTAAGTGGGTGTACGTTCGTGTTAGTGTCTGTAAGTGCGTGTAAGTACGTGTAAGTGCGTGTACCTGCGTGTATGTGCATGTAAGTGCATGTTGTTGCGTGTAGGTGGGTCTAAGTACGTATAAGAGCGTATACGTACGTGTAAGTACGTTTAAGTTTAGGTTAAGTACGTGTAAGTGCGTGTAAGTTCGTGTAAGTTTGTGTAAGAGGGTGTAAGTGCGTTTAAGTATGTGTAAGTGTGTGTTAGTGCGTGTTACTGTGTGTTAGTGCGGTAAGTATGTGTAAGTGTATGTAACTGCGTAGAAGTGTGTGTAAGTGTATGTAAGTGCATGTTAGTGTGTGAACGTGTGTGTAAGTGCGTATAAGTATGTGTAAGTGCGTGTAAGTACGTATGAGTGTGTGTAAGTGTGCGTAAGTGCGTGTAAGTGTGTGTAAGTGTGTGTAAGTGCGTGTAAGTGTGTGTAAGTGCGTGTAAGTGCATGTAAGTACGTGTAGGTAAGTGTAAGTGTGTGAAAGTGTGTGTAAGTTCAAACAAGTGCGTGTATGTGCGTGTATATGTGTGTAATTTTGTGTAAGTGCGTGTGAGTGCGTGTAAGTGCGTATAAGTCCGTGTTAGTGTGGGTAATTGTGTGTAAGTGCGTGTAAGTGCGTGTAAGTGCGTGTAAGTGCGTGTAAGTGCGTGTAAGTGCATGTAAGTGTAAGTGCGTCTATGTATGTGTAAGTAAGTGTAAGTTTGTGTAAGTGCATGTAAGTGCGTGTAAGTGCGTGTAAGTGCATGTAAGCGCGCATAAGTACTTGTAAGTGCGTGTAAGTGCATGTAAGTGCGTGTAAGTTTGCATAAGTGCATGAAAGTGTGTGTACATTTGTCTAGGTATGTGTAAGTGCGTGGAATTGCGTGTAGGTGTGTGTAAGTGTGTGTAAGTTCAGTTTAAGTACGTGTAAGTACGTGTTAGTATGTGTAAGAGCGTGTTAGTGCATGTAAGTGTGTCTTAGTGTATGTAAGTGCGTGTAAGTACGTGTAAGTGTGTGTAAGTGTGTGTAAGTGCGTGTAAGTGCGTGTAAGTGCATGGAAGTGCCTCTAAGTGCGTGTAAGTACCTATAAGTGCGTGTAAGTATGTGTAAGTACGTGTAAGTATGTCTTAGTGCAAGTAAGTGCGCGTAAGTACGTGTAAGTACATGTGAGTACGTGTAAGTGCGTGTAGGTGCGTGTAAATGTGTGTAAGTGGGTGTAAGTGCTTGCAAGTGGAAGAAAGGATGTATACGTATGTGTAAGTGAGTGTATGTACTTGTAAGTGCGTGTAAGTGCGTGTAAGTGTGTATACGTATGTGTTAGGGTGAGTATGTGTAAATACGTGGAAGTTTATGTAAGTGTGTATAAGTGCGTGCCAATGCGTGTAAGTACGTGTAAGTTTGTGCAAGTGCGTGTAAGTGCGTGTATGTGCGTGTAAGTATGTGTAAGTGCGTGTAAGTGCGTGTAGGTTTGTGTAAGTTCGTGTAAGTGCGTGTAAGTGCGTGTAATTGCGTATAAGTGCGTGTAAGTGCGTGTAAGTCCGCGTAATTCCGTGTAGGTACATGTAAGTGTGTGTAAGTGCGTGTAAGTTCATGCAAGTGCGTGTAAGTGCCTGTACGTACATGTAAGTGCGTGTAAGTGCGTTTCAGTGCGTGTAAGTGCGTGTAAGTTTGTGTAAGTGCGCGTAAATGCGTGTAAGTGCGTGTAATTGCGTGTAAGTGCATGTAAGTGGATGTGATTTTTTGTAAGTGCGTGTATGTATGTATAAGTGCATGTAAGTGCGTTTACGTTCGTATAAGTGTGTGTAAGTGCGTAAGTGCGTGTAAGTGCATGTAAGTGTGTGTAAGTGTGTGTAAGTACGTATAAGTACGTGTAAGTATGTATTAGTGCGTTTAAGTGTGTAGAAGTTTGTGTAAGCCATGTATGTGCGTGTACGTTTGTGTTACTGTGTGTAAGTGCGTGTAAGTGCGTGTAAGTGTGTGTATGTGCGTGTAAGTGCGTGTAAGTGCATGTTATTGCGTGTAGGTGGGTGTAAGTACGTGTAAGAGCGTGTGTGTACGTGTAAGTGCGTGTACGTTTAGTTTAAGTACGTGTAAGTGCGTGTACGTTCGTGTACGTTCGTGTAAGAGGGTGTAAGTGCGTTTAAGTACGTGTAAGTGTGAGTTAGTGCTTGTTACTGTGTGTTAGTGTGGTAAGTATGTGTAAGTGTATGTAACTGCGTGTAAGTGTGTGTAAGTGTGTCTAAGTGCATGTAAGTGCGTGTAAGTGTGTGTAAGTGCGTGTAAGTGCGGTAAGTGCGTGTAGGTGCGTGCAAGTGCATGTAAGTGTATGTACATACGTGTAAGTGCGTATAAGTACGTGTAAGTACATGTAAGTACATATGAGTGTGTGTAAGTGCGCGTAAGTGCGTGTAAGTGTGTGTAAGTGCGTGTAAGTGCGTGTAAGTATGTGTAAGTACGTGTAGGTAAGTCTCAGTGTGTGTAAGTGTGCATAAGTTCAAACAAGTGCGTGCAAGTGCGTGTATGTGTGTGACATTTTGTGTAAGTGCGTGTCTGTGTGTGTAAGTACGTGTAAGTTTGTGTAAGTGCGGGTAATTGTGTGTAAGTGCGTGTAAGTGCGTGTAAGTACGTGCAAGTGCGTGTAAGTGCATGTAAGTGCGTGTAATTGTAAGTGCATCTATGTACGTGTAAGTGAGTGTAAGTTTGTGTAAGTGCATGTAAGTGCGTGTAAGTGCGTGTAAGTGCATGTAAGTGCGTGTAGGTGGGTGTAAGTGCGTGTAAGTACGTGTAAGTGCGTACAAGTACTTGTAAGTGCGTGTAAGTGCATGTAAGTATGTGTAAGTTTGTGTAAGTGCATGAATGTGCGTGTACGTTTGTCTAAGTATGTGTAAGTGCGTGTAATTGAGTGTAGGTGTGTGTAAGTGTGTGTAAGTTCAGTTTAAGTATGTGTAAGTATGTGTTAGTACGTGTTAGAGTGTGTTAGTGCATGTAAGTGTGTGTAAGTGCATGTAAGTGCGTGTAAGTGCATGGAAGTGCCTGTAAGTGCGTGTAAGTACCTGTAAGTGCGTGTAAGTATGTGTAAGTACGTGTAAGTACGTCTTAGTGTAAGTTAGTGTGCGTAAGTACGTGTAAGTACATATGAGTACGTGTAAGTGCGTGTAGGTGCGTGTAAATGTGTGTAAGTAGGTGTAAGTGCTTGCAAGTGGAAGAAAGTACGTGTAAATATGTGTGAGTCCGTGTATGTACTTGTAAGTGCGTGTAAGTGCGTGTAAGTGTGTATAAGTATGTGTTAGGGTGAGTACGTGTAAACACGTGGAAGTTTATGTAAGTGTGTCTAAATGCGGGCCAATGCGTGTAAGTACGTGTAAGTTCGTGTAAGTACGTGTAAGTGCGTGTATGTGCGTGTAAGTATGTGTAAGTCTGTGTAAGTGCGTGTAGGTTTGTGTAAGTTCGTGTAAGTGCGTGTAAGTGCCTCTTAGTGCTTGTAAGTGCATGTAAGTGTGTATAGGAGCGTGTACGTGCGTTTAAGTTCGTGTAACTACGTGTAAGTGCGTGCAAGTTCATGTAAGTGCGTGTAAGTTTGTGTAAGTGCGTATAAGTTCATTTAAGTGCGTGTAAGTGTGTGTAAGTGCGTATAAGCGTGTGTAAGTTTGTGTATGTGCGTGGAAGTGCGTGTACATTCGTGTAAGTGTATATAAGTGCGTGTAAGTGCATGTAAGTGTGTGTAAGTGTGTGTATGTGTGTGTAAGTGCGTGTAAGTGTGTATCAGTACGTGTAAGTACGTATAAGTGCATGTCAGTGCATGTACGTGCGTGTAAATGCGGGTAAGTGAATGTAAGTTCGAGTAAGTGTGTGTAAGTGGGTGTAAGTACGTGTAAATGCGTGTAAATACGTGTAAGTGCATGTAAGTGCGTGTAAGTGCGTGGAAGTGTGTGTAAGTGCATGTAAGTTCAGTTTAAGTGCGTATAAGTTCGTATAAGTTCGTGTAATTGCATGTCAGTGCGTATAAGTGCGTGTAAATGCGTGTAAGTGCATGTAAGTGCGGGTAAGTGCGTGTAAGTACGTGTAAGTGCGTGTAAGTGCGTGTAAGTGTGTGTAAGTGAATGTAAATGCATGTAAGTATGTGTAAGTACGTGTAAGTGCGTGTAAGTGCATGTAAGTGCGTGTAAGTGTGTTTAAGTACGTGTATGTTTGTATAAGTACGTATAACTGCGTGTAAGTGCGTGTAAGTGCATGTAAGTACGTGTAAGTACGTGTAACTATGTGTAAGTGCCAGTTAGTGCGTGCAAGTATGTATAAGTGCGGGTAAGTACGTGTAAGTGTGTATAAGTGCATGTAAGTTTGTGTAAGTGTGTTTAAGTGCGTGGTAGTGTGTGTAAGTGCGTGTAAGTACGTGTAAAACCGTGTAGGTGCATGTAAGTATTTGTAAGTGCTTGTAAGGTTGTGCAAGTGCATGTAAGTATGCGTAAATGCGTGTAAGTATGTGTAAGTACTTGTAAGTGTGTGTCAGTGCGTGTGAGTGCGTGTAAGTTTGTGTAAGTGTGGGTAAGTGCGTGCAAGTGCGTGCAAGTGCATGTAAGTGTGTGTAAGTACGTGTAAGTGCGTGTAACTACGTGGAAGTAGGTGTAAGTGCCTGTCAATGCGTGTAAGTGCGTGTAAGTTTGTGTAAGTGCGGGTAAGTGCGTGTAGGTGCGTGTAAGTGCATGTAAGTATCTGTAAGTGCGTATAAGTGCGTGTAAGTACATGTAAGTGCGTGTAAGTGTGTGTTAGTGCATTTAAGTGCGTGTAAGTATGTGTAAGTGTGTGTAAGTGCGTGTAAGTTCATGTGAGTACGTGTAAGTGCATGTAAGTGCTACTATGTGCGTATAAGTGCCTATAAGTACATGTAAGTGTGTATAAGTGCGTGTATGTTCATGTAAGTGTGTCTAAGTGTGTGGTAGTGTGTGTAAGTGCATGCAAGTATGTGTAAGTCCGTGTAGGTGCATGTAAGTGCGTGTAAGTACGTGTAAGTTCGTGCAAGTATGTGTAAGTGCCTATAAGTGCATGTAAGTGCGTATAAGTGCGTGTCAGTGTGTGTAAGTGTGTGTAAGTTTGTGTAAGTACGGAGAAGTGCGTCTAAGTGTGTGTAAGTACGTGTAAGTGTGTGTAAGTACGTGTAAGTGTGTGTAAGTGCGTTTAAGTGCTTGTAACTGCATGTAAGTATGTGTAAGTGTGTACAAGTACGTGTAAGAGTGTGTAAGTCTATATCAGTGTGTATAAGTACGTGTAAGTGCGTGTAAGTGTGTGTAAGTGCGTGTAAGTTTGCGTAAGTGCGTGTAAGTGCGTGTACATTTGTGTAAGTGTATGTAAGTGAGTATATTTGCGTGTAAGTGTGTGTAAGTGCGTGTAAGTACGTGTAAGTGTGTGGAAGTGCATGTAGGTGCATGTAAGTACGTATAAGTGCTTGCAAGTGCGTGTAAGTGCGTGTAGGTTCAGTTTAAGTGCGTGAAAGTGCGTGTAAGTTTGTGTAAGTTTGTGTAAGTGTGTTTAGTTACGTATAAGTGTGTGTAAGTGCGTGTTAGTGCGTGTCAGTGCATGTAAGTGTGTGTAAGTGGGTGTAAGTACGTGTAAGTTTGTGTAAGTGTGTGTAAGTACATGTTATTGTGTGTAAGTGCGTGTACGTACGTGTAGGTGCATGAAAGTGCATGTCAGTACTTGTAAGTGCGTGTAAGTACATTTTAGTGCGTGTAAGTGTGTGTAAGTGCGTGTTAGTGCGTGTTAGTGCGTGTAAGTGCGTGTAAGTATGTGTAAGTGTGTGTAAATCTGTGTAAGTGCGTGTAAGTGTGTGTAATTTTGTGTAAGTATGAGTAAGCATGTGTAAGTACATGTAAGTGTGAGTAAGTGCGTGAACATTTGTTCAAGTGCGTATAAGTGCGTGTAAGTGTGTATAAGTGTGTGTAAGTGCGTGTATGTACATGTAAGTGTAAGAGCGTGTGTGTAGGTGTAAGTGTGTATAAGTGCGTGTAAGTTGGTGTAAGTTCGTGTAAGTGCGTGTTAGTGCGTGTAAGTGCATGTAAATGCGTGTAAGTGCGTGTAAGTGTGTGTAAGTGTGTGTAAGTGCGTGTAAGTTTGCGTAAGTGTATGGATGTGTGTGTACATTTGTCTAAGTGTGTGTAAGTGCGTGTAATTGTGTATAGGTGTGTGTAAGTTGGTGTAAGTTGGTGTAAGTGCGTGTAAGTGTGTTTAAGTGCGTATAAGTGCGTGTAAGCGCATGTTAGTGTGTGTTAGTGCGTGTTAGTGCATGTAAGTGTATATAAGTGCATGTAAGTGTGTGTAAGTACGTGTAAGGGTGGAAGTGCATGTAAGTGCGTATAAGTACATGTAAGTACGTGTAAGTGTGTGTCAATCCCTGTAAGTGTGTGTAAGTGCGTGTAAGTATGTGTAAGTACTTCTAAGTCAAAGTAAGTGCGTGTAAGAATGTGTAAGTACATGTAAGTATGTGTAAGTGCATGTAAGTGCATGTAAGTGTGTGTAAGTGGGTGTAAGTGTTTTCAAGTGAAAGAAAATGCATGTAAGTACGTGTAAGTGCATGTAAGTGCTCATAAGTGCGTGAAAGTGCGTGTAAGTGTGTATAAGTACGTGTAAGGGTGTGTAAGTGTGTGTACGTACGTGTAAGTTCATGTGAGTGCGTGTAAAAGCGTGCCAATGCGTGTAAGTGCGTGTAAGTTCTTGTAACTGCGTGTACTTACGTGTAAGTGCGTGTAAATGTGTGTAAGTGCGTACACGTGTGTGTAAGTGCGTGTATGTGCGTGTAAGTACGTGTACATGCGTGTAAGTGGGTGTAGGTTCATGTAGGTTCGTGTAAGTGCGTGTAAGTGCGTGTAAGTGCGTGTATGTCCGTGTAAGTGCATGTAAGTGCGTGTAAGTGCATGTAAGTGCGTGTAAGTGCGTGTAGGAGCGTGTAGGAGCGTGTTGGTATGTGTAAGTGCGTGTTAGTACGTGCAAGTGCGTGTAAGTGTATGTAAGTTCGTGTAAGTGTGTGTAAGTGCGCGTAAGTTTGAGTAAGTGCGTGTTAGTTCGTGTAAGTACATGTAAGTGCATGTAAGTGCGTGTAAGTGCGTGTAAGTGCGTGTAAGTGTGTGTAAGTGCGTGTAAGTACGTGTAAGTTTGTGTAATTGCGTGGAAGTGCATGTACGCGCGTGTAAGTGCATGTACGTGTGTGTAAGTTCATGTAAGTACGTGTAAGTTCGTGAATGTGCATCCGTGTCAGTACGTGTAAGTGCATGTTAGTGCGTGTAAGTGTGTGTAAGTGCGTGTTAGTGTGTGTAAGTGCGTGTAAGTGCGTGTAAGTGCGTGTAAGTGCGTGTAAGTGCATGTAAGGTCGTGTAAGTGCGCATGAGTGCATTTGAGTGCGTTTAAGTGCATGTAAGTGTGTGTAAGTACGTGTAAGTGTGTGTAAGTGCGTGTAAGTGTGTGTAAATGTGTGTAAGTACGTGTAAGTGCGTGTAAGTGTGTGTAAGTGCGTGTAAGCACGTGTAAGTACGTGTAAGTGCGTGTAAGTTTGTGTAAGTGTGTGTAAGTATGTGTAAGTATGTGTAAGTACATGTAAGTGCGTGTAACTTTGTGTTCGTGCGTGTAACTGCGTGTAAGTGCGTGTATGTGCGGGTAAGTACGTGTAAGTGTGTGTAAGTATGTGTAAATGCAGTTAAGTGCTTGTAAGTACGTGGTAGTGCGTGTAAGTTCGTGTAAGTGCATGTACGTGCGTGTAAGTGCATGTAAGTACGTGTGAGTGTGTGTAAGCTTGTGTACGTATGTGTAAGTGTGTGCAAGTGTGTATAAGTGCGTGCAAGTGCGTGTAAGTGCGTGTAAGTGCGTGGAAGTATGTGTAAGTTCATGCAAGTGCGTGTCAATGCGAGAAGTGTGTGTAAATAGGTGTAAGTGCATGTAAGTGTGTGGGTGCGTGTCAGTTCGTTTAAGTGGGTGTCAGTACGTTTAAGTGCGTATTAGTTTGTGTAAGTACGTGTAAGTGTGTGTAAGTGTGTGTAAGTGCAGTTAAGTGCGTGTAAGTGCGCGTAAGTGTTTGTAAGTACGTGCAAGTACATGTAAGTGCATGTAAGTTTGTGTAAGTGTGTGTATGTGTGTGTAAGTACGTGTAAGTGTGTATAAGTGCGTGTAAGTTCGTGTAAGTGCGTGTAAGTGCGTGTAAGTACATGTAGTTTTGTGTTAGTGTGTGTAAGTGCATGTAAATGTGTGTAAGTTCGTGTAAGGGCGTGTAAGTACGTGTACGTTTGTGTACGTGTGTGCAAGTGCGTGTAAGTGCCTTTAAGTGCGTGTGAGTGTCTGTAATTGCATGCAAGTGCGTGTAAGTACGTGTAAGTGTGTGTAAGTGCGTGTAAGTGTGTGTAAGTGCGTGCAAGTGCGTGTAAGTGCGAGACGTGGGTGTAAGTGGGTGTAAGTGGGTGTAAGTGCGTGTAAGTGCATATAAGTGTGTGTAAGTGCATGTGAGTGCCTGTAAGTGTGTGTAAGTGCGTGTAAGTGCGTGTAAGTGTGTGTAAGTTAGTGTGAATGGGTGTAAGTGTGTGTAAGTATGTGTAAGTGTGTGTAAGTGTGTGTTAGTCGAGTTAGTTGGTGTAAATGTGTGCAAGTGCGTGTAAGTTCGTGTAAGTACATGTAAGTGTGTGTAAGTTCGTGTAAGTGTGTGTTAGTGCGCGTAACTTCATGTAAGTGTGTGTAAGTGCATGTAAGTACGTGTAAGTTCTTGTAAGTGCGTGTAAGTGCGTGTAAGTGTGTGAAAGTGTGTGAACGTTCCTGTAAGTTTCTTTTAGTACGTGTAAGTACATGTAAGTGCGTGTAAGTACGTGTAACCACGTGTACGTGCATGTAAGTGCATGTTTGTGCATGTAAGTTTGTGTTAGTACGTGTAAGTGTGTGTAAGTGCGTGTAAGTGCATGTAAGTGCGTGTAAGTTTGTGTAAGTGCATGTAAGTGCATGGAAGAGCGTGTAATTGCGTGTAAGTTCATGGAAGTGCGTGTTAGTGCGTGCAAATGTGAGTAAGTGTGTGCAAGTACGTGTAAGTGTGTTTAAGTGTGTGTAAGTGCCTGTAAGTGCGTGTAAGTGAGTGTAAGTGTAAGTGCAAATAAGTGCGTGTTACTGAGTGTAAGTGTGTGTAAGTGTGTCTAAGTATGTGTAAGTGTATGTAAGTGCATGTAAGTATATGTAAGTGTGTGTAAGTGTGTGTAAGTGCATGCAAAGGCGTGTAAGTGAGTGTAAATGTGTGTAAGTATGTGTAAGTGCGTGTAAGTGTGTGTAAGTGCCTGTAAGTGCATGTAGGTGCGTGTAAGTGCGTATAAGTGCATGTAAGCATGTGTAAGTGTGTGTCAGTACTTGTAAGTACATTTTAGTACGTCTAAGTACGTGTAAATACATGTAAGTATGTGTTAAATCGTGTAAGTGCGTGTAAGTGTGTGTAAGTGCGTGTAAGTGCGTGTAAGTGTGTGAAAGTGCATGTTAGTACATATAAGTGCGTGTAAGTGCATGTAAATGCGAGTAAGTGGTTGTAAGTTTGTGTAAGTGTGTGTAAACATGTCTAAGTGTGTGTTTGTACGTGTAAATGCGTATAAGTGCGTGTTAGTGCGTGTAAGTGCATTTAAGTACATTTAAGTTTGTGTAAGTGCGTGTAAGTGTGTGTAAGTGCGTGTAAGTGCATGTAAATGTATGTAAGTGAATGTAAGTGCGTGTAAGTACGATTACGTGCGTGTAAGTGCGTGTAAGTGCGTGTAAGTTTGTGTAAGTGCGTGTAAGTACGTGTAAGTACGTGTAAGTGCGTGTCAGTGCGTTTCAGTGCGTGTAAGTGCTTATATGTTTGTATGAGTACGGGTAAGTGCGTGTAAGCGCGTGTAAGTGCGTGTAAGAGCATGTAAGTGCGTGCAAATTTGTGTAAGTTCGAATAAGTGCGTGTCAGTGCGTATTAGTGCGTGTAAGTGCATGTAAGTGCGTGTATGCGCATGTAAGTACGTGGAAGTGCGTGTAGGTGTGTGTAAGTTCATGTAAGTGCGTGTAAGTGAGTGTAAGTGCGTGTAAGTGGGAATACGTGCATGTTAGTGCGTGTAAGTGTATGTACGTGTGTCTAAGTGTGTATAAGTGTATGTAGGTGCATGTAAGGGTGTGTAAGTACGGGTAAGTACGTGTAAGTGGATGTAAGTGCGGGTAAGTGCGTGTAAGTATGTGTAAGTGCGTGGAAGTGCATGCAAGTGCGTGTAAGTGCGTGTAAGTATGTGTAAGTGCGTATAGGTGCGTATTAGGGCATGTAAGTACGTGTAAATGCGTGTAAGTGTGTGTAAGTGCGTATAAGTGTGTGTAACCGTGTGTAAGTCCGTGTTAGTGCGTATAAGTGCATGTAAGTGTGTATAAATACGTATAAGTGGGTGCAAGTTTGTGTAAGTTTGTGTAAGTGCGTGTAAGTACGTGTAAGTGTGTGTAAGTGCATGTAAGTACGTTTAAGTGCGTGTAAGTGCATCTAAGTATGTGTAGGTGCGTGTAAGTGCGTGTAAGTGCGTGTAAGTGCGTGTAAGTATGTGTAAGCGTGTGGAAGTACGTGTAAGTACGTGTAAGTGCATGTCAGTGCGTGTCAGTGCGTGTAAGTGCTTGTAGGTTTGTATGAGTGTGGGTAAGTGCGTGTAAGCACGTGTAAGTGCGTATAAGTGCGTGTAAGTGCGTGCAAACTTGTGTAAGTTCGTATTAGTGTGTGTAAGTACGTATAAGTGCGTGTAAGTGCATGTAAGTGCGTGTATGCGCATGTAAGTGCGTTTAAGTGCGTGTAGGTGCGTGTAAGTTCATGTAAGTGTGTGTAGGTGAGTGTAAGTGTGTGTAAGTGGGAACAATTGCATGGTAGTGTGTGTCAGTGTATATAAGTGCGTCTATGTGCGTCTAAGTGTGTGTAGGTATATGTAAGGGTGTGTAAGTATGTGTAAGTACGTGTAAGTGCATGTAAGTACGTGTAAGTGTGTGTAAGTGTGTGTAAGTGTGTAGAAGTGAATGCAAGTGCATGTTAGTGTGTGTAAGTGCGTGTACGTACGTGTAAGTGCGTGTAGGCACGTATTACGGTATGTAAGTACCTGTTAGTGTGTGTAAGTGTGTGTTAGTGCGTATACGTGTGTGTAACTATGTGTAAGTACGTGTTAGTGCGTGTAAGTGCATGTAAGTGTGTGTAAACATGTACAAGTGGGTGTACGTTTGTGTATGTTTGTGTAAGTGCGTGTAAGTACGTGTAAGTGTGTGTAAGTGCATGTAAGTACGTTTACGTGCGTGTAAGTACGTGTAAGTATGTGTAGGTTTGTGTAAGTGCATGTAAGTGCGTATAAGTACGTGTAAGTGCGTGTACGTGCGTGTAAGTGCGTGTAAGTGTGTGTAAGTGTGTGCAAGTGCATGTTAGTGCGTGTAAGTACGTGTAAGTAGGTGTAAATGCGTGTAAGTATGTGTACCTTTGTGTATGTGTGTGTAAGTATGTGTAAGTGCGTGTTAGTGCGTGTAAATATGTGTGAGTACGTGTATGTGTGTGTAAGTGCATGTAAGTGTGTGTAACTGCTTGTAAGTGCATGTAAGTGCGTGTAAGTACGTGTAAGTGCGTGTAAGTAAGTGTAAGTATGTGTAAATACAGGTAAGTGCGTTAAAGTGCGTTAAAGTGCGTGTAAGTACGTGCAAGTTTGTGTAAATTTGTGTAAGTTTGTATAAGTGCGTGAAAGTGTGAGTAAGTGCATGTAAGTGCGTGTAAGTGGGTGTAAGTGTGTATAAGTGTGTGTAGGTGCGTATAAGTACGTGTAAGTGTGTGCAATAGCGTGTAAGTGCATTTTAGTGCATGTAAGTGTGTGTAAGTGCGTGTAAATGAAAGAAAGTGCGTGTAAGTTCGTGTAAGTGCATGTACATCCCTGTAAGTGCATGTAAGTGTGTCTAAGTGCGTCTAGGAGCGTGTTGGTACGTGTAAGTACGTGTTAGTACGTGCAAGTGCGTGTAATTGCGTGTAAGTGCGTGCAAGTGTGTGTAAGTTTGTGTAAGTGAATGTAAGTGCGTGTAAGTTTGAGTAAGTGCGTGTTAGTTTGTGTAAGTACATGTAAGTGCATGTAAGTGCGTGTAAGTGCGTGTAATTGCATGTAAGTGTGTGTAACTGCATGTAAGTACGTGTAAGTTTGTGTAATTGCGTGGAAGTGCATGTACGCGCGTGTAAGTGCATGTACCTGTGTGTACGTTCGTGTAAGTGCGTGTAAGTTCGTGAATATGCATCCGTGTCAGTACGTGTAAGTGCATGTTAGTGCGTGTAAGTGTGTGTAAGTGCGTGTAAGTGTGTGTAAGTGCGTGTAAGGGCGTTTAAGTGTGTGTAAGTGCGTGTAAGTGCATGTAAGGTCGTGTAAGTGCGTGTGAGTGCATTTGAGTGCGTTTAAGTGCATGTAAGTGTGTGTAAGTACGTGTAAGTGTGTGTAAGTGCGTGTAAGTGTGTGTAAATGTGTGTAAGTACGTGTAAGTATATGTAAGTGTGTGTAAGTGCATGTAAGCACGTGTAAGTACGTGTAAGTGCGTGTAAGTTTGTGTAAGTGTGGGTAAGTATGCGTAAGTAACTGTAAGTACGTGTAAGTGCGTGTAATTTTGTGTACGTGCGTGTAAGTGCGTGTAAGTGCGTCTAAGTACGTGTAAGTGTGTGTAAGTATGTGTAAATGCACTTAAGTGCGTGTAAATGCGTGGTAGTGCGTGTAAGTTCGTGTAAGTGCATGTACATGCATGTAAGTGCATGTAACTACGTGTGAGTGTGTGTAAGCTTGTGTACGTATGTCTAAGTGTGTGCAAGTGTGTATAAGTGCGTGCAAGTGCGTGTAAGTATGTGTAAGTGCATGTAAGTATGTGTAAGTGTATGCAAGTGCGTATAAATGCAAGAAGTGTGTGTAAGTAGGTGTAAGTGCGTGTAAGTGTGTGGGTGCGTGTCAGTTCGTTTAAGTGGGTGTCAGTACGTTTAAGTGCGTATTAGTTTGTGTTAGTTCGTGTAAGTGTGTGTAAGTGTGTGTAAGTGCGTGTAAGTGCGTGTAAGTGCGGGTAAGTGTTTGTAAGTACGTGTAAGTACATGTAAGTGCATGTAAGTTTGTGTAAGTGTGTGTTAGTGTGTGAAAGTAAGCGTGTAAATGTGTATAAGTGCGTGTAAGTTCGTGTAAGTGCGTGTAAGTGGGTGTAAGTACGTGTAACTTTGTGTTAGTGTGTGTAAGTGCATGTAAGTGTGTGTAAGTTCGTGTAAGGGCGTGTAAGTACGTGTACGTTTGTGTACGTGTGTGCAAGTGCGTGTAAGTGCGTGTAAGTGCGTGTAAGTGTGTGTAATTGCATGCAAGTGCGTGTAAGTACGTGTAAGTGTGTATAAGTGTGTGTAACCGTGTGTAAGTGCGTGCAAGTGCGTGTAAGTGCGTGTAAGTTCGTGTAAGTCTGTACAAGTGTGTGTAAGTGCGTGTAAGTGCATATAAGTGCGTGTAAGTGCATGTGAGTGCGCGTAAGTGTGTGTAGGTGTGTGTAAGTGCGTGTAAGTGTGTGTAAGTTAGTGCAAATGCGTGTAAGTGTGTGTAAGTACGTGTAAGTGTGTGTAAGTGTGTGTTAGTCGAATTAGCTTGTGTAAGTGTGTGCAAGTGCGTGTAAGTTCGTGTAAGTACGTGTAAGTGTGTGTAAGTTCGTGAAAGTGTGTGCTAGTGCGTGTAAGTTCATGTAAGTGTGTGTAAGTGCATGTAAGTACGTGTAAGTTCTTGTAAGTGCGTGTAAGTGCGTGTTAATGCATGTAAGTGCGTGTAAGTGCGCGTAAGTGTGTACTAGTGTGTAAAAGTTCTTGTAAGTTTGTGTTAGTGCGTGTAAGTACATGTAAGTGCGTGTAAGTACATATAAGTGCGTGTAAGTACGTGTAACCACGTGTACGTGCGTGTAAGTGCGTGTTTGTGCATGTAAGTTTGTGTTAGTACGTGTAAGTGCGTGGAAGTGCGTGTAAGTGCATGTAAGTGCATGTAAATTTGTGCAAGTGCATGTAAGTGCGTGGAAGAGCGTGTAATTGCGTGTAAGTTCATGGAAGTGCGTGTTAGTGCGTGTAAATGTGAGTAAGTCTGTGCAAGTACGTGTAAGTGTGTGTAAGTGCGTGAAAGTGCCTGTAAGTGCCTGTAAGTGAGTGTAAGTGGAAGTGCAAATAAGTGCGTGTTACTGAGTGTAAGTGTGTGTAAGTGTGTCTAAGTATGTGTAAGTGTATTTAAGTGCATGTAAGTATATGTAAGTGTGTGCAAGTGTGTGTAAGTGCATGTAAAGGCGTGTAAGTGAGTGTAAGTGTGTGTAAGTGCGTGTAAGTGCGTGTAAGTGCGTGTAAGTGCGTGTAAGTGCATGTAGGTGCGTGTAAGTGCATGTAAGTGCGTGTAAGGGTGTGTAAGTGTGAGTCAGTGCTTGTAAGTACGTTTTAGTACGTCTAAGTACGTGTAAATACATGTAAGTATGTGTTAAATCGTGTAAGTGCGTGTAAGTACGTGTAAGTGCGTGTAAGTGCGTGTAAGTGTGTGCAAGTGCATGTTAGTACATATAAGTGTGTGTAAGTGCATGTAAATGCGTGTAAGTGGTTGTAAGTTTGTTTAAGTGTGTGTAAACATGTCTAAGTGCGTATTTGTACGTGTAAATGCATGTAAGTGCGTCTAAGTGCGTGTAAGTGCATGTAAGTACATTTAAGTTTGTGTAAGTGCGTGTAAGTGTGTGTAAGTGCGTGTAGATGTATGTAAGTGAATGTAAGTGCATGTGAGTACGTTTAAGTGCGTGTAAGTGCGTGTAAGTGGGTGTAAGTTTGTGTAAGTGCGTGTAATTATGTGTAAGTACATGTAAGTGCGTGTTAGTGCGGTTCAGTGCGTGTAAGTGCTTATAGGTTTGTATGAGTACGGCGAAGTGCGTGCAAGCGCGTGTAAGTGCGTGTAAGAGCGTGTAAGTACGTGCAAATTTGTGTTAGTTCGTATAAGTGCGTGTCAGTGCGTATAAGTGCGTGTAAGTGCATGTAAGTGCGTGTACGCGCATGTAAGTGCATGGAAGTGCGTGTAAGTTCATGTAAGTGCGTCTAAGTGAGTGTAAGTGCGTGTAAGTGGGAATACGCGCATGTTAGTGCGTGTAAGTGTATGTAAGTGCGTCTAAGTGCGTGTAAGTGTGTGTAGGTGCATTTAAGGGTGTTTAAGTACGTGTAAGTACGTGTAAGTGCATGTAAGTGCATGTAAGTGCGTGTAAGTATGTGTAAGTGCGTGGAAGTGCATGCAAGTGCATGTAAGTGCGTGTAAGTATGTGTAAGTGCGTATAGGTGCGTATTAGGACATGTAAGTACGTGTAAATGCGTGTAAGTGTGTGTAAGTGCGTATAAGTGTGTGTAACCGTGTGTAAGTGCGTGTTAGTGCATATAAGTGCATGTAAGTGTGTGTAAATACGTATAAGTGAGTGCATGTTAATGTAAGTTTGTGTAAGTGCATGTAAGTATGTGTAAGTGTGTGTAAGTGCATGTAAGTGCGTTTAAGTGCGTGTAAGTGCGTGTGAGTATGTGTAGGTACGTGTAAGTGCGTGTAAGTGTGTGTAAGTATGTGTAAGCGCGTGTAAGTATGTGTAAGTACATGTAAGTGCATGTCAGTGCGTGTCAGTGTGTGTAAGTGCTTGTAGGTTTGTATGAGTGTGGGTAAGTGCGTGTAAGCGCGTGTAAGTGCGTGTAAGTGCGTGTAAGTGCGTGCAAATTTGTGTAAGTTTGTATAAGTGAGTGTAAGTGCGTATAAGTGCGTGTAAGTACATGTAAGTGTGTGTATGCGCATGTAAGTGCGTTTAAGTGCGTGTAGGTGCGTGTAAGTTCATGTAAGTGCGTGTAGGTGAGTGTAAGTGCGTGTAAGTGGGAATAAGTGCATGTTAGTGTGTGTCAGTGTAAATAAGTGCGTCTAGGTACGTGTAAGTGTGTGTAGGTACATGTAAGGGTGTGTAATTACGTGTAAGTGCGTGTAAGTGCATGTAAGTACGTGTAAGTGTGTGTAAGTGTGTGGAAGTGCGTAGAAGTGCATGCAAGTGCGTGTTAGTGTGTGTAAGTACGTGTAAGTACGTGTAAGTGTGTGTAGGTGCGTATTAGGGCATGTAAGTACGTGTATGTGCGTGTAAGTGTGTGTTAGTGCGTATACGTGTGTGTAACTGTGTGTAAGTACGTGTTAGTGCGTGTAAGTGCATGTAAGTGTGTGTAAATATTTACGAGTGGGTGTAAGTTTGTGTAAGTTTGTGTAAGTGCATGTAAGTACGTGTAAGTGTGTGTAAGTGCATGTAAATGCGTTTAAGTGCGTGTAAGTATGTGTAACTATGTTTAGGTGCGTGTAAGTGCATGTAAGCGCGTATAAGTATGTGTAAGTGCGTATAAGTATGTGTAAGTGCGTGTACGTGCGTGTAGGTGCGTGTAAGTATGTCTAAGTGTGTGCAAGTGTGTGTTAGTGCGTGTAAGTACGTGTAAGTACGTGTAAATGCATGTAAGAATGTGTACCTTTGTGTAAGTGTGTGAGAGTATGTGTAAGTGCGTGTTAGTGCGTGTAAATATGTGTAAGTACGTGTATGTGTGTGTAAGTGCATGTAAGTACGTGTAAGTTTGTGTAAGTGCGTGTAAGTGTGTATAAGTAAGTGTAAGTGCGTATAAGTGCATGTAAGTGCGTATAACTGCTTGTAAGTGCATGTAAGTGCGTGTAAATACGTGTAAGTGCGTGTAAGAAAGTGTAAGTATGTGTAAGTGTGGGTAAGTACGTGTAAGTGCGTTTAAGTGCGTTAAAGTGCGTGTAAGTACGTGCAAGTTTGTGTAAACTTGTGTAAGTTTGTGTAAGTGCGTGTAAGTGTGTGTAAGTTCATATAAGTGCATGTAAGTGGGTGTAAGTGTGTATAAATCTGTGTAGGTGCGTGTAAGTGCGTGTAAGTGTGTGCAATAGCGCATAAGTACATGTTAGTGCATGTTAGTGCGTGCAAGTGCGTGTAAATGCGAGAAAGTGCGTGTACGTTCGTGTAAGTGTGTGCAAGTTTGTGTAAATACATGTTAGTGCGTGTAAGTGCGTGTAAGTGCATATAAGTGCGTGTAAGTGCATGTCAGTGCCTGTTTTTTCGTGTAAGTGCATGTAAGTGTGTGTAAGTATGTGTTAGTGTGTGTAAGTGCGTGTAAGTGTGTGTAAGTGCGTATACGTTCGTACAAGTTTGTGTAAGTACATGTAAGTACGTATAAGTTCGTGTAAGTGCATGTACATCCGTGCAAGTGCGTGTAAGTGCGTGTATGTTTGTGTATGTGCGTTTAAGTGTGTGTAAGTGGGTGTGGGTACATGTACATGCGTGCAAGTGTGTATAAGTGCGTGTAAGTGCATGTAAGTACGTGCAAGTGCGTGTAAGTGTGAGAAGTGTGTGTAAGTGCGTGTAAGTGTGTGTAAGTTTGTGTGAGTGTGTGTCAGTTTGTTTAAGTGCGTGTAAGTGTGTGTAAGTGCGTGTAAGTACGTGTAAGTTTGTGTAAGTGTGTGTAAGTGCGTGTAAGTGC
>SZWC01000299.1:166286-210146 GCA_023375785.1 Penium margaritaceum | reverse complement strand
TGGGGGTGGGATGTATTGAAAAAAAAGAGGTGTTGTTCAACACCGGTTGTCCCCGCTATAGCGACGATCAGCCACCGTGCACAAAAAAATCTGACACTCCCACCGGCTGTTGGGACAGCAGTGCCGATATCCTTTGTTTGACACGGTGGCCTAG
The DNA here is from genome assembly GCA_023375785.1 of Penium margaritaceum. Lineage (NCBI taxonomy): Eukaryota > Viridiplantae > Streptophyta > Zygnematophyceae > Desmidiales > Peniaceae > Penium > Penium margaritaceum. The sequence continues at coordinate 209,992 of SZWC01000299.1, read as the reverse complement.
GGCAACTGGCGGTTGTCCTTGCCGTGAGGTTGCGGGCCGCTCAGCCCATGATTCAAGCCTCCGGCTTATCCGCCAACTGGCAGATTTTCCTGATGCTCTGGGTCAAGGTGGTCCAGCCCAGCCCTTCGTTTTCGGCAGTTGTACCTTGTGCTTGCCACGTCTGCCACAAGCAACGGTTGGCGTGGTTTGGAGGATTCTCCAGCTACGCGTTTACGCCAACTGCTGGTGTGAGCTGACACTAGCCAAAAAAAAAATTAGAAAACAGCACGTTTACCAGATCCCGAAGCGGCATATTGTGCTCTTGTTCCTACTCAAATTGGAGTCATGGCAACTATACGCTTCTTTTGAGAGTTTCTCCTAGTAAGCCACTCGCAGCCATGTCGAAGTGTGTGGACGCCGTGACGCAGGGCAAGGATGGTCCATCAACATCTGTTTCGGGCCGGGGAAAGCAAGTCCAGTCAACATGTAGGGGTGGTAGAACGTCGAAGCGCAAGCCCTCTGTCCTGTGGGCAGTTTTTGACTACCGCATCATCCACGGCGAGCCGAAGGCGTGGTGCACCCTGTGCCCCCCCGAACGAACCGGCACCAAAGGCAAGTTTTTTTTACATGATGGGTGGTGGATTCCAGATGGCAGGGGGAAGATTCGAGTTTATACATGGGCCACATTGCACCCTCCATATTGCGTGCATTGCTTTTCATGTTGCAGATGGCAGTGCTGGCAATGTGTTGCTTTGCAGGTTGCAGATGCATGCCTAGTGCACGTTGCTTTGCAGGTTACATGGCAGTGGCACATGGCAGTGGCTGATGGAAGATGGCATTGGCAGATGGCGGTGGCACGTGGCAGTGGCACATGGCAGTGGCTGGTGGCAGGTGGAAGATGGCAGTGGCAGATGGCAGTGGCAGTCGGCAGTGGCTGATGGCAGATGGAAGATGGCAATGGCAGATGGCAGTGGCAGTCGGCAGTGGCTGATGGCAGATGGAAGATGGCAATGGCAGATGGCAGCGACAGATGGAAGTGGCTGATGGCAGATGGAAGATGGCAGTGGCAGATGGCACTGGCACACGGCAGTGGCTGATGGCAGATGGAAGATGGCAGTGGCAAATGGCAGCGACAGATGGAAGTGGCTGATGGAAATGGCAGTTGGCTGATGGCTGTGGCAGGTGGCTGTGAAAGGTGGTAGTGGCTGATGGCAGATGGCAGCGACAGATGGAAGTGGCTGATGGCAGATGGAAGATGGCATTGGCAGATGGCAGTGGCACATGGCAGTGGCACATAGAATATGGAAGATGGAATTGGCAGATGGCAGTGGCACATGGCAGTGGGAGATGGCAGTGGCTGATGGTAGATGGAAGATGGCAGTGGTAGATGGCAATGGATAATGGTAGATGGAAGATGGAATTGGCAGATAGCAGTGGCACATGATAGTGGCACATGGCAGTGGCTGAAGGCAGATGGAAGATGGCATTGGAAAATTGCAGTAGCAGATGGCAGTGGCAAATGGCAGTGGTAGATGGCAGTGGCAGATGCCAGTGGCAGATGGCAGTGGCAGACGGCAGTGATTGCCGGCATATGGAAGATGTCAGTGGCAGATGGCAGCGACAGATGGCAGTGGCTGATGGCAGGGGCAGATGGAAATGGCAATTAGCTGATGGCAGATGGCAGCGACAGATGGAAGTGGCTGATAGCAGTGGCAGAGCCTAGATAAAAGATGGCATTGGTAGATGGCATTGGCAGATGGGCATGGCAGATGGCAGTGGCTGATGGCAGATGGAAGATGGCATTGGCAGATGGGCATGGCAGATGGCAGTGGCTGATGGCAGATGGAAGATTGCATTGGCAGATGGCAGTGGCAGATGCCAGTGGCTGATGGCAGATGGAAGATGGTATTGGCAGATGGTAGTGGCACATGGCGGTGGCGCATGGCAGTGGCTGATGGCAGTGGATGATGGCAGATAGAAGATGGCAGTGGCATGTGGCATATGGAAGATGCTAGTGGCTGATAGCAGTGATAGAGCCTAGATAAAAGATGGCATTGGTAGGTGGCACTGGTAGATGGAAGTGGCTGATGGCAGTGGCAGGTGGTCGTGGACGTTTTAAGTGACGGATGGCAGATATATGTGCATGCAATGAACTTAGATTCCACGTTGGACATGGCAGATGAATGGATGCAAATTCCGCATGTACCTTGTTATGGCGCTGCATTTTGGCGCTGCAATTGTGTCCTAGCAGGGACATTTGTGCTGTCACAGGGATCCACGTCGTCCATGTGGAAGCACTTGCGCTTGGACCACAACGCACGGTGGAAAGAGCTGAAAGCACTAGATGCGCAATAGGCTCTTGCACTTGCCACCAACAAAGCCATGGTCACTGCTGGTGTAGTTGACGGAACAAAGGCGGCAGTGGCATGCGGGGTTGCGGGGGTGGACATTGCATTCAACAAGAAGTTCTTTCAGAGCTGTATTTGGAAGCATGTTGTGGATAAGAACCAGTCCTTCCTGAGTGTCGAGTCTGGATGGCTGCGAGTTGCATTCTTCCACTGCAATCCCTTCGCCATTCTTCCTGGTCGCATCACCCTCACNTGTTTGACTTGCTCGCCACCGCACTGAAAGAGTGGGGGTTGTGGGGTAAGATGTACAGTCTCACGGTGGACAATGACACGGTGAATGACAGCCTTGTGGACAACTTCCTCGTGCAACAGAACGACAGTTTCAAGAAAGAGGGCCACATCCGTTGCATGGGCCACGTCCTCAACCTCGCAGTGAAGGACTTAATCACGGTGGACGCGGTGGAAGAGCACCTCCAGACCGCGCGCCACATCGTCAACTTTGTCACGCGGTCGGCCAAGCGTGAGATGTCCCTCTTGAACGCGTGCAACGCTCATGATGTGCAGTATCTCTCTCTCCACCAAGACACCCCAACTCGTTGGAACTCAACTCTTGACATGTGCGAGCGTGTTGTGCGCATCAAGGATGTCCTTGATGAGTGGCTGCAGGCCAAGGATCCCACCCTGAAGCCAAGCGGCCAAGGCTGGGAGCTTCTTGGCCTCGTAATCACAATCCTCAAGCCCTTCAAGGGTTTCACTATTGACATCTCTGGCTCAGAGTACCCTACTCTGTCCCTCGTGCTTCCATTCTTCAGTCAGATCTTGCAGAAGCTGCACTACTGGCGTGTGAAGGCTGCACAAGCTGTGAAGAAGCAGGCTGAGAAGAAGCCAATGGACCAGGCCGAGAAGCTACTGGTGGTTCTGCAACTTGGCTTCGTGAGCGCCGTGGACAAGGTGCATTGCATGTTGATTTGCATGTTGCATTCCAGGTTTGCTTGCTTGATGCCATTGAATTGGATCCCCCATTCAAACACATTCGCCCATTGCATGGCAGGTCACATTCCTTGGTGCATTTACTTACCATATGCATTACATACAGGTAGAAAAGTATGTCAAGAAGTGCAACGTCCGGCATGTGGTGGCCACAGCCATCGATCCACGTTTCAGGTGATGTAGTGTGCAATCTACCATGTCATGGCATTGTGCAATCTTCCATGTCATTGCATGTGCAATCTTCCATGTCATATCATGTGCAATCTGTCATGTCATGGCATCTGCAATCTGTCATGTCATGGCATGTGCAATCTGTCATGTCATGCAATGAGCAATCAGCATGTGATGTAGTGTGCAATCTACCGTGGCATGCTTTCCGCAATCTGCCGTGACATGTAACATGCAGACAGATATGTCGTGCTTCGTGCAATCTGCCATGTCACGCAGTGTCCTATCTGCCATGTCATGCAATGTGCAGTCAGCATGTGATGCAATGTGCAATCTACCATGTGATGCTTTGTGCAATCAGCCGTGTCATGCAACTTTTAGTTTGCCATGTCATATAATGTACATGTCACTTCTGCATGCACAAGCAGGTTCCGCCACATGCCCAATGTGCACAAGCACATCGGACTCTAGTCTTCCGTGGAGCTGGAGGTCCAAGTGTTGGACCACCTCCGTCCGTACTTCATCAAGGTCCAAGCAAGGCGCGTGGCAGATGCAGAAGCGGCAGCACTTGCAGCAGCAGCCATAGCAGCAGCAACAGTAGCTGAGGCTGCTGGAGGGACAGGGGCAGAGGACGAGATGGTGGACTCCAGTGAACCACCAGCTACCAGTCAGTCAATGCAGGGGCCGCAGCTGAGTGGGCCAGCAGCAGCAGCCAAGCGCCGTGGCCAGACACAGAAGAAGAGGGCGTCCATGGTCGAGGCTGCACTTGCCGACACCATGGACGACCTCTTTGAGGAAGGTGAACCAGAGAATGCCGTGGTGCCACCCGACTCCATTGAACAGGAGGTGGAAATATACAAGAAGATGGCGCGTGGTGGGCGCCGCCTCAACATTCTGAAGTTCTACAAAGAGAACTCAGAGCGCTTCCTCACCTTTGCACTGGAAGCACTGGATGTACTCGCAGTACCTGCAACGAGCACACCATCTGAGAGGATGTTTTCTCTCGGTGGTCGCGTAGTGACGGACTTCCGTCACTCCCTCTCTCAGATCACTGTACAAGATCTTCTGTGCCTCAAGACGTGGATCAATGATCCCGCCTTAAAGGACTTCCCACTGAACCCAGCAGGGCAGGTTGCACCTGAGTTGGTGCACATCAAGAACAAGGAGAAGGCTGCAAGGAGAGCTGCGAGAAAAGCTGCAAAGGGACATTCAACCGGTTTGCTAATGGCGGCATGCGTAAGCTTGGATAATGAAAATGATGATGCAGCAGAGGGAGAGGGTGAAGAAGGTGGTGACGATGCAGCTTCAGACAGTTCAGAGGAGAGTGATGCTGCTGCTGATGCAGCTGAGGAGGCTGATGCACTTGATAATGTTGATGATGACTTAGACGTGCGTGCAGACTTTAGAGGAGAGGCTGGAGAAGATGAAGATGTGGTAGAGATGCCATAGTTGGCCTTGTTGTGTGCCATTTCTCACCCGACAACCATGTCAACTAACATCTACCATCTTGCAACTGTTTCTATTGCTCTCAATGCCTCGCAGTTGGTTTGTATCGATGAAGTGCATTACGATTGATGGAAATGCAGTGCTATGAAAAGAGAAATTGGCTGTCCATGTAGGTAAGTAAATTCTTGCAATGAGCATGCTCATGGCCAATTCCGCCTTGCCTATGTAGGGAAATTCACAATGCGTTTCCAGAAATACTGTGTATTCTTGCCTTAGCAGTCAACTATAATATGTGCTACAAAAGTGGGGGCCACTATCCATGTTGTCTATATGAGAGGAACACGTCATGTACACAGCACCGGTGTAATGTACTGAAGCGCCGACAAGGAGAGGCCATGGGACATTACAAAAAACAATGAAACACACATGACTACGTTTTCTAAACTCTGGAAGAAATGGACAGATATGGTTTGGCAAGTAGTGGGATTTGCAAATCTGGAAATCTAGACTCGCGAATCCACATGTGCTGGACTCGCAAATCTCAGACTCGCGAGTCCAAGTCTGGCCCTGGACTCAGACTCGAAAGTCAGGTTCCAGGCCCAGACTCGAGTTTGTGTAGGAGCGTGTAAGTGTGTGTAAGTGCGTGTAAGTACGTGTAAGTGCATGTAAGTGCATGTAAGTGTGTGTAAGTGCGTGTAAGTGCGTGTAAGTGTGTGTAAGTGCATATAAGTATTTATAAGTACGTGTAAGTGCATGTAAGTTCATGTTAGTACGTGGTTGTGTGTGTCAATGCGTGTAAGTGCTTGTTTGTTTGTGTAAGCGCGGGTAAGTACGTGTAAGTGCGTGTAAGTGTGTGTAAGTGCGTGCAAGTTTTTGTAAGTTTATGTTAGTGCGTGTAAGTGTGTGTAAGTGCGTGTAAGTGCATGTAAGTGCGTGTACGCATATGTATGTGCGTGTAAGTATGTGTAGGTGAGTGTAAGTTCATGTAAGTGCATGTAAGTGCGTGTAAGTGTGTTCAAGTGCATATAAGTGGGTGCAACATTGTGTAAGTGAGTGTAGAAATATGTAAGTGCGTGTAAATGCATGTAAGTGCGTGTAAGTGCATGTAAGTGCGTGTAAGTGGGTGTGCGTGTAAGTGCATGTAGGTGTGTGTAAGTGCGTGTAAACACGTGTAAGTGCATGTAAGTGTCTTTAAGTGTGTGTAAGTGTGTGCAAGTTTGTGTAAGTGCGTGTTAGTGCGTGTAAGTGCATGTAATTGCGTGTAAATGTGTGTTAGTGTGTGTAAGTTCGTGTAAGTGCGTGTAAGTATATGTAAATGTGTATTAGTGCATGTAAGTGCGTGTAAGTACGTGTAAGTGCATGTAAGTACCTGTTTTTTTGTGTAAGTGCGTGTAAGTGTATGTAAGTGCTTGTAAGTGCATGTATGTGCGTGTAAGAGCGTGTAAGTGTGTGTAATTACGTGTAAGTTTGTATAAGTGTGTGTAATTACGTGTAAGTATGTGTAAGTTTGTGTAAGTGCATGTACGTGCATGTAAGTGCGTGTAAGTGGGTGTATGTGTGTGTGAGTTTGTGTACGTGCGTGTAAGTACGTGTACTTGCGTATAAGTGTGTGTACGAGTGTGTAAGTACGTGTAAGTGCGTGTAAGTGCGTGTAAGTGTGCGCAAGTGCGTGGAAGTGTGTGTAAGTGCGTGCAAGTTTGTGTAAGTGCAGTAAGTGCGTGTAAGTGCGTGTAAGTGGGTGTAAGTGTGTGTAAGTACGTGTCAGTTTGTTTAAGTGCGTGTAAGTGTCTGTAAGTGTGTGTTTATTCTTGTAAGTGGGTGTAAGTGCGTGTAAGGTTGTGTAAGTGTGTGTAAGTGCATGAAAGTGCGTGTAAGTTCGTGGAAGTGCGTGTACGTGGGTGTTAATGTCTGTAAGTGGGTGTAAGTGCATGTAAGTGCATGTAAGTGTGTGAAAGTACGTGTAAGATCATGTAAATTCGTGATAGTGCGTGTGAGTCCGTGTAAGCGCGTGTAAGTGCGTGTAAGTGCATTTAAGTGCGTGTAAGTTCTTGTAATTGCGTGTAAGTGCATATAATTGTGTGGAAGTGCGTGTAAGTGCGTGTAAGTGCGTGTAAGTATGTGTAAGTACGTGTAAGTTTGTGCAAGAGCGCGTAAGTGCGTGTAAGTTCATGGAAGTGTGTGTTAGTGTGTGCAAATGCGTGTAAGTTTGTGCAAGTGGGTGTAATGTCTGCATGTGCGTGTAACTACGTGTAAGTACGTGTTAGTACATGTAAGTGTGTATAAGTGCGTGTAAATGCAAAGAAGTACGTGTTAGTGCGTATAGTTGTGTTTAAGTACGTGTAAGTATGTATAAGTGTGTGTAAGTGCATATAAGTGTGTGTAAGTACGTGTAAGTACGTGTAAGTGCGTATAAGTGCGTGTAAGTGTGTGTAAGTGCGTGTAAGAGCGTGTAAGTGCGTGTAAGTGCTTGAAGGTGTGTGTAAGTGTGTGTAAGTGCATGTAAGTGCGTGTAAGTGCGTGTAAGTACATATAAGTACGTGTAAGTGTGTGTACGTGCGTGTAAGTGCATGTTAGTGTGTGTAAGTATGTGTAAGTGCATGTAAATGTGTGTACGTGTGTGTAAGTTCATGTAAGTACGTGTAAGTGTGTGTAAGTGTGTGTAAGTGTGTGTAAGTGCGTGTAAGTATGTGTAAGTGCGTGTAAGTGCGTAGAAGTATGTATAAGTACGTGTAAGTATGTATAAGTGCGTGTAAGTTTGTGTAAGTACATGTAAGTATGTGTAAGTGCATGAAAGTGCATGTAAGTATGTGTAAGTACGTGTAAGTACGTGTAAGTATGTGTAAGTGCGTGTTAGTACGTGTAAGTGCGTGTAAGTACGTGTAAGTACGCGTAAGTGCATGTATGTATGTGTAAGTGCGTGTAAGTTAGTGTACGTGCGTGTAAGTGTGTGCAAGTGCATGTAAGTGCATGTTAGTACGTGTAAGTGTGTTTAAGTGTGTGTAAATGTGTTTAAGTGCGTGTAAATTGTGTAAGTGCGTGTAAGTATGTGTAAGTATATGTTAGTGCGTGCAAGTGTGTGTAAGTGTATGTAAGTACGTGTAAGTGCGTGTAAGTGCATGTTAGTTCGTGTAAGTGCGTGTAAGTGCGTGTAAGTGCGTCTAAGTGCATGTAAGTGCATGCAAGTGTGTGTAGGTACGTGTAAGTGCGTGTACGGGCGCGTAAGTATGTGTAAGTGCGTATATGTGCATGTAAGTATGTGTAACTGCATGTCAGTTTGTGTAAGTGCTTATAAGTTCATGTAAGTGTGGCTTAGTACGTATAAGTGTGTGTAAGGGCGTGTAAGTGCGTGCAAGTTTGTGTAAGTTCGTCTAAGTGCGTCTAAGTGCATGTAAGTGCGTGTACGCACATGTAAGTACGTGCAAGTGCGTGTAGGTGCGTGCAAGTTTGTGTAAGTGCGTGTAAGTGTGTTTAAGTGCATGTTAGTGTGTGTAAGTTTGTGTAAATGTGTGTATGTGCGTGTAAGTGTGTGTAAGTGCATGTAAGTACGTGTAAGTGCGTGTAAGTGTGTGTAAGTGCGTGTAGGTGCGTGTAAGTCCATGTAAGTGCGTGTAAGTGCGTGTAAATGTGTGCAAGTGCATGTAAGTGCGTGTTAGTGCGTGCAGGTGCGTGTAAGTGCATGTAAATGCGTGTAAGTGCATGTAAGTGCCTGATTTTTCATGTGAGTGCGTGTTAGTGCGTGTAAGTGCGTGTAAGTACGTGTAAGTGCGTGTCAGTGCGTGTCAGTACGTGTAAGTTCATGTCAGTGCATGTACGTGCGTGTAAGTGCATGTAAGTGTGTGGAAGTGCGTGTAAGTTTGTGTTAGTGCGTGTAAGTGAGTGTAAGTACATGTAAGTGCAAATAAGTGCTTGTTATTGCATGTAAGGGTGTGTAAAAGCGTCTAAGTGCGTGTAAGTGTGTGTAAGTGCATGTAAGTGTGTGTAAGTATGTGTAAGTGCGTGTAAGTGCATGTAAGTGCATGTAAGTTTGTGTAATTGTGTGTAAGTACGTGTAAGTATGTGTAAGTTTTTGTAAGTGCATGTACGTGCGTGTAAGTGCGTGTAAGTGGATGTAAATACGTGTAAGTTTGTGTACGTGCGTGTAAGTACGTGTAGGTGCGTATAAGGGTGTGTAAGTGTGTGTACGTACGTGTAAGTGTGTGTAAGTGCATGGAAGTGTGTGTAAGTACGTGTAAGTGTTTGTAAGTGCATGCAAGTATGTGTAAGTCCGAGAAGTGCGTGTAAGTGCGTGTTAGTGGGTGTAAGTACGTGTAAGTATGTGTCAGTTTGTTTAAGTGCGTGTCAGTGAGTGTAAGTGTGTGTAAGTTTGTGTAAGTGCGTGTAAGTGTGTGTAAGGTTGTGTAAGTGTGTGTAAGTGCATGAAAGTGTGTGTAATTTTGTGGAAGTGCATGTTAGTGCGTATTAATGTGTGTAACTGCGTTTAAGTACATGTAAGTGCGTGAAAGTGCGTGTCAGTGCCTGTAAGTTCGTGTTAGTGCATGTTAGTCCGTGTAAGCGCGTGTAAGTACGTTTAAGTGCATGTTAGTGCGTGTAAGTGCTTGTAAGTGCGTGTAAGTGCGTGTAAGTGTGTTGAAGTGCGTGTAAGTGTGTGTAAGTGTGTGTAAGTGCGTGTAAGTGCATGTTAGTGTGTGTAAGTATGTGTAAGTACGTGCAAGTATGTGGAAGACTGCGTAAGTGCGTGTAAGTTCATGGAAGTGTGTGTAATTGTTTGTAAGTGCGAATACGTTTGTGCAAGTGCGTGTAAGTGTGTGTATGTGTGTGTAAGTACATGTAAGTGTGTATAAGTGCGTGTAAGTGAGTGTAAGTGTGTAAATGCAAAGAAGTGCGTGTTAGTGCATATAGTTGTGTTCAAGTATGTGTAAGTGTATGTAAGTGTGTGTAAGTGCATGTAAGTGTGTGTAAGTACGTATAAGTACTTGTAAGTGCGTGGAAGTGCCTGTCAGTGTATGAAAGTGCGTGTAATTGTGTGTAAGTACTTGTAGGTGTGTGTAAGTGGGTATAAGTGCATGTAAGTGATAGTAAGTACGTGTAAGTGCGTGTAAGTGCGTGTAAGTGTGTGTAAGTGCGTATAAGTGTATGCTAGTGTGTGTCACAGTATGTAAGTGCATGTAAGTATGTGTAAGTGCGTATTAGTGCGTGTTAGTGCGTGTACGTTCGTGTAAGTGCATGTAAGTGCATGTATGTACCTGTGAGTGCGTGTAAGTACGTGTCGGTGCGTGCAAGTCTGTGTAAGTGCGTGTAAGTGTGTACAAGTGCATGTAAGTGCGTGTTAGTACATGTAAATGCGTGTAAGTGTGTGTAAATGCGTGCAAGTGCGTGTGAGTTGTGTAAGTGCGTGTAAGTAAGTGTAAAAGTGTGTTTGTGCATGTAAGTGCATGTAAGTGCGTGTAAGTGCGTGTAAGTGCATGTAAGTGTGTGTAAGTTCATGTAAGTGCGTGTAATTACGTGTAAGTGCGTGTAAGTGCATGTAAGTGCATGTGAGTACGTGCACGTACGTGTGAGTGCGTGTAAGTACGTGTAAGTGCATGTAAGTGTGTGTAAGTGCGTGTAAGTATGTGTAAGTATGTGTATGTGCGTGTAAGTACGTGTAAGTGCGTCTCAGTGTGTGTAAGTGCTTGTACGTTCGTGTAAGTGTGGATAAGTATGTGTAAGTGCGTGTAAGTGCGTGTAAGTGCGTGTAAGTGCGTGTAAGTGTGTGCAAGGTTGTGTAAGTGTGTGTAAGTGCATGGAAGTGGGTGTAAGTTTGTGGAAGTGCGTGTTAATGCGTGTTAATGTGTGTAACTCTGTGTAAGTGCATGTAAGTGCGTGAAAGTGTGTGTAAGTTCCTGTAAGTTCGTGTTAATGCATGTAAGTCCGTGTAAGCGTGTGTAAGTACGTTTAAGTACATGCAAGTGCGTGTAAGTTCTTGTAAGTGCGTGTAAGTGCGTATAAGTGTGTGGAAGTGGGTATAAGTGCGTGTAAGTGTGTGTAAGTGCGTGTAAGTGCATGTAAGTGTGTGTAAGTACGTGTAAGTATGTGTAAGTTTGTGAAAGAGGGGGTAAGTGCGTGTAAGTTCAATGAAGTGTGTGTTAGTGTTTGCAAGTGTGTATACATTTGTGCAAGTGCGTGTAAGTGTATGTATGTGTATGTGAGTACGTGTAAGTGCATATAAGTACGTGTAAGTGAGTGTAAGTGCGTATAAATGCAAATACGTGTGTGTTAGTGCGTATAGTTGTGTTCAAGTGTGTGTAAGTGTGTGTAAGTGTGTGTAAGTGCATGTAAGTGTGTGTAAATGTGTGTAAGTACGTGTAAGTAAGTATAAGTGCCTATGAGTGTGTGAAATTGCGTGTAAGTGTGTGTAAGTACTCGTAGGTGTGTGTAAGTGGGTATAGGTACATGTAAGTGCTAGCAAGTGTGTGTAAGTGTGTGTAAGTATGTGCTAGTGTGTGTAAGTGCATGTAAGTGCATGTAAGTGCATGTAAGTGCGTGTACGTTCGTGTAAGTGCATGTAAGTGCATGTATGTGCGTGTCAGTGCATGTAAGTACATGTAGGTGCGTGCAAGTGTGTGTAAGTGCGTGTAAGTGTGTGTAAATGCGTGTAAGTGCGTGTAAGTTGTGTAAGTGCGTGTAAGTGAGTGTAAGTGTTTGTTAGTGCGTGTAAATGCATGTAAGTGCGTGTAAGTGCGTGTAAGTGCATGTAAGTGTGTGTAAGTTTGTGTAAGTTTGTGTAAGTGTGTGTTAGTGCATGTAAGTGCATGTAAGTGCATGTGAGTACGTGTAAGTACGTGTTAGTGCGTGTATGTACGTATAAGTACGTGTAAGTGTGTGTAAGTATGTGTATGAATGTGTATGTGCGTGTAAGTACGTGTATGTGCGTGTCAGTACGTGTAAGTTCTTGTACGTTCGTGTAAGTGTGGGTAAGTACATGTAAGTACGTTTAAGTGTGTATAAGTACGTGCAAGTTTGTGTAAGTTTGTGTAAGTGCGTGTAAGTACGTGTAAGTGCGTGTAACTGCATGTAAGTGCATGTACGCACTTGTAAGTTAGTGTAAGTACGTGTAAGTGCGTGTAAGTAAATGCAAGTGCATGTAAGTACGTATAAGTGCGTGTAAGTGCGTGTAAGTGCGTGTAGGTACGTTTAAGTGTGTGTAAGTGCGTGTAAGTGTGTGTAAGTGCGTGTAAGTGCATGTCAGTGCGTGTCCGTACGTGTAAGTGCATGTAAGTGCGTGTGTGTGCATGTAAGTGCGTGTAAGTGCGTGTAGGTGCGTGTAAATTTGTGTAAGTACGTGTAAGTGAGTGTAAGTACGTATAAGTGTGAATAAGTACGTATCAGCGCATGTAAGTGTGTGTATGTGTGTCTAAGTGCGTGTAACTACGTGTAAGTGTGTGTAAGTACGTGTGGGTATGTGTTAGTGCGTGTAAGTGAGTGTAAGTGCGTGTAAGTACCGGGATGTACGTGTAAGTGTGTGTAAGTGTGTGTAACTGCGTGTTAGTGCGTCTAACTGCGTGTGAGTTTGTGTAAATACGTGTAAGTGCATGTAAGTTGGTATAAGTGCGTGTTAGTGCGTGTAAGTGTGTGTAAGTACGTGTAAGTGCGAGTAGGTGCGTGAAAGTCTGTGTAAGTATGTGTAAGTGCGTGTAAGTACGTGTAAGTGCATGTAAGTGTGTGCAAGTGTGTGTTAGTGCGTGTAAGTGGGTGTGAGTGCGGGTAATTACGTGTAAAAGCATGAAAGTTGTTGTAAGTGTGTGTTTGTGTAAGTGCGTGTTAGTGTGTGTAAATGCCTGTAAGTGTGTGTAAGTACGTGTAAGTGCATGTAAGTATGTGTAAGTTTGTTTAAGTGCGTGTAAGGGTGTGTAAGTGCGTGTAAGTGTGTGTAAGTGCATGTAAGTGTGTGTAAGTACGTGTAAGTGCGTGTAAGTGTACGTAAGTACGTGTAAGTGTGTGTAAGCATGTATCAGTGCGTGTAAGTGCGTGTAAGTATGTGTAAATGCCTGTCAATGCGTGTGAGTGCGTGTAAGTGCTTGTAAGTTCGTGAAAGTGCGGATAAGTGCCTATAAGTACGTGTAAGTGCGTGTATGTGCGTTTAAGTGCGTGCAACTTTGTTTAAGTTCGTGTAAGTGTATAAAAGTCATGTAAGTGCGTGTAAGTGCATGTAAGTGTGTGTACATACGTGTAAGTGCGTATAAGTGCGTGTAGGTGTGTGTAAGTTCGTGTAAGTGCGTGTAAGTGCATGTAAGTACGTGTAAGTGTGTGTAAGTGGTTGTAAGTGCCTGTAAGTGCATGTAAGTGCTTGACGGTGTGTGTAAGTGGGTATAAGTGCATGTAAGTGTGTGGAAGTCCGTGTATGTGCGTTTAAGTGCGTGTAAGAGTGTGGAAGTGCGTGTAAGTGCGTGTTAGTTTGTGTAAATGTGTGTAAGTGCATGTAAATGCGTGTAAGTGCGTGTAAGTTCATGGAAGTGCCTGTAAGTGTGTGTAAGTGCATGTACGTTCGTGTAAGTGTGTGTAAGTGTGTGTAAGTGCGTAGAAGTACGTATAAGTGCGTGTAAGTATGTGTAAGTACGTGTAAGTGTGCATAAGTATGTGTAAGTGTGTGTAAGTGCGTGTTAGTGCATATAACTATGTGTAAGTACATGTAAGTACATGTAAGTATGTGTAAGTACGTGTTAGTGCGTGTAAGTGCGTGTAAGTGCGTGTAAGTGTGCGTAAGTGCATGTATGTATGTGTAAGTGCGTGTAAGTTAGTGTAGGTGCGTGTAAGTATGTGTAATTGCGTGTAAGTGTGTGCAAGTACATGTAAGTGCGTGTTAGTACGTGTAAGTGCATGTAAGTGTGTGTAAATGTGTGTAAGTGTGTGTAAGTTGTGTAAGTACGTGTAAGTATGTGTAAGTGCGCGTAAGTATGTGTAAGTGTGTGTTAGTGCATGTAAAAGCGAGTAAGTACGTGTAAGTATGTATAAGTGCATGTAAGTGCGTCTTAGTTCGTGTAAGTGTGTGTAAGTGCGTGTAAGTGCATATAAGTGCATGTAAGTGTGTGTAAGTACGTGTAAGTACGTGTAAGTGCGCGTAAGTATGTGTAAATGCGTATATGTGTGTGTAAGTATGTGTAACTGTGTGTCAGTGGGTGTAAGTGCTTGTAGTTTTGTGTAAGTGTGGCTAAATACGTGTAAGTGCGTGTAAGTGCGTGTAAGTGCATGCACGTTTGTGTAAAATTGTGTAAGTGCGTGTAAGTGCGTGTAAGTGCGTATAAGTGCATGTAAGTGCGTGTACGCACGTTTAAGTACGTGTAAGTGCGTGTAGGTATGTGTAACTTCATGTAAGTGCGTGTAAGTGTGTTTAAGTGCATGTAAGTGTGTGTAAGTTTGTGTAAGTACGTGTAAGTGTGTGTAAGTTCGTGTAAGTGCATGTAAATACGTGTAAGTATGTGTAAGTGCGTGTAAGTGCGTGTAGGTGCGTGTAAGTCCATTTAAGTACGTGTAAATACGTGTAAGTGTTTTCAAGTGCGTGTAAGTGCGTGTTAGTGCGTGCAAGTGCGTGTAAGTGCGTGTAAATGCGTGTAAGTTCATGTAAGTGCCTGTTTTTTCATGTAAGTGCGTGTAAGTGCATGTAATTGCGTGTAAGTGCGTGTAAGTGCATGTAAGTGCGTGTCAATGCGTGTCAGTATGTGTAAGTTCATGTTAGTGTGTGTACGTACGTGTAAGTGCATGTTAGTGTGTGGAAGTGCGTGTAAGTTCGTATAAGTGTGAATAAGTGCTTCTTAGTGCATGTAGGTGTGTGTAAGTACACCTAAGTGCGTGTAAGTGTGTGAAAGTGCATGTAAGCGTGTATACGTGTGTGTACGTACGTGTAAGTGCATGTTAGTGCGTGTAAGTTTGTGTAAGTGTGTGTGAGTGCGTGTAAGTACGTGTAAGTTTGTGTAAGTGCATATACGTGTGTTTAAGTGCGTATAAGTGGGTGTAAGTGCGTGTGAGTTTGTGTACGTGCGTGTAAGTGCGTGTAAGTATGTATAAGGATGTGTAAGTGTGTGTACGTACGTGTAAGAGTGTGTAAGTGCATGTAAGTATGTGTAAGTGCGTGTAAGTGCGTGTAAGTGCATGCAAGTGTGTGTAAGTCCGGGAAGTGCATGTAAGTGCGTGTGAGTGGGTGTAAGTGCGTGTAAGTGCGTGTCAGTTTCTTTAAGTGCGTGTAAGTGCGTGTAAGTGTGTGTAAGTTCGTGTAAGTGCCTGTAAGTGCGTGTAAGGTTGAGTAAGTGTGTGTAAGTGCATGAAAGTGCGTGTAAGTTTGTGTAAGTGCGTGTAAGTGCGTGTCAATGTGTGTAAGTGCGTGAAAGTGCGTGTAAGTTCCTGTAAGTTTGTGTTAGTGCATGTAAGTTCGTATAAGCGCGTGTAAGTACGTTTCATTGCATGTAAGTGCGTGTAAGTTCTTGTAAGTACGTGTAAATGCGTGTAAGTGTGTGGAAGTGCATGTAAGTGCATGTAAGTGTGTGTAAGTGCGTGTAAGTATGTGTAAGTACGTGTAAGTATGCGTAAGTATGTTTAAGTATGTGGAAGAGCGCGTAAGTGCGTGTAAGTTCATGGAATTGTGTGTTAGTGTGTGCAAGTACGTGTAAGTTTTTGCAAGTGTGTGTAAATATGTGTATGTGTGTATAAGAACGTGTAAGTGCGCATAAGTGTGTGTAAGTGAGTGTAAGTGCATGTAAATGCAAATAAGTGCGTGTTAGTGTGTATAGTTGTGTTTAAGTGCGTATAAGTGTGTGTAAGTGAATGTAAGTGCATGTAAGTATGTGTAAGAGCATGTAAGTACGTGTAACTGCGTGTAAGTGCCTCTCAGTGTGTGTAAGTGGGTGTAAGTGCATGTAAGTGCTTTCAGGTATGTGTTAGTGGGTATAAGTGAATGTATGTGCGTTTAAGTGCGTATAAGTGCGTGTAGGTGCGTGTAAGTGTGTGTAAGTACGTGTAAGTATGTGCAAGTGCATGTAAGTGTGTGTTAGTATATGTAAGTGCATGTAAGTGTGTGTAAATACGTGTAAGTGCGTTTAAGTATGTGTAAGTGTTTGTTAGTGCGTGTAAGTGCAAGTAAGTGTGTGTAAGTGCGTGTAAGTGCATGTAAGTGTGTGTAAGTGCGTGTAAGTGCGTGTAAGTGCGTGTAAGTGCGTGTAAGTACATGTAAGTGCATGTAGATACGTGTAAGTACGTGTGAGTGCGTGTAAGTACGTGTGAGTGTGTGTCATTACGTGTAAGTGTGTGTAAGTGCGTGTAAGTGCGTGTAAGTTCGTGTAAGTGCACGTACGTGCGTGTAAGTGCATGTAAGTACGTGTGAGTGCGTGTAAGTTTGTGTATGTACATGTAAGTGTGTGCAAGTGTGTGTCAGTGCGTGTAAGTATGTGTAAGTGCGTGTAAGTGCGTGTAAGTGCGTGTAAGCATGTGTGAGTACGTGCAAGTGCGTGTAAATGCGAGAAGTGTGTGTAAGTAGGTGTAAGTGGGTGTAAGTGCGTGTATGCGTGTCAGTTCGTTTAAGTGTATGTAAGTGCGTTTAAGTGCATATTATTTCGTGTAAGTGCGTGTAAGTGCGTGTAAGTGCGTGTAAGGGTGTGTTAGTGCGTGTAAGTGCGTGTAAGTGCGCATAAGTGTGTGTATGTGCGTGAAAGTATGTGTAAGTGCATGTAAGTTTGTGTAAGTGTGTACAAGTGTGTGTAAGTACGTGAAAGTGTGTATAAGTGCGTGTAAGTTTGTGTAAGTACGTGTAAGTACGTGTAAGTGCGTGTAAGTACGTGTAAGTTTTTGTTAGTGCTATAAGTGCATGGAAGTGTGTGTAATTTCGTGTAAGTGCGTGTAAATACGTGTACATTTGTGTACGTGTGTGTAAGTGCGTGCAAGTGTGTGTAAGTGTGTGTAAGTGCATGCAAGTGCGTAAAAGTGCGAGACGTGCGTGTAAGTGGGTGTAAGTGGGTGTAAGTGCGTGTAATTGCGTGTAAGTTTGTGCAAGTTTGTGTAAGTGTGTGTAAGTGCGTGTAAATGCATACAAGTGCGTGTAAGTGCATGTAAGTGTGTGTACGTTAGTGTAAATGCGTGTTATTGTGTGTAAGTACGTGTAAGTGCGTGTAAGTGTGTGTTAGTCGAGTAAGTTTGTGTAAGTTCGTGTAAGTGCGTATAAGTTTGTGTAAATGCGTGAAAGTGTGTATAAGTGTGTGTACGTTCGTGTAAGTATGTGTAAATGTGTGTAAGTTTGTGTAAGTGTGTGTAAGTATGTGTAAGTTTATGTTAGTGTGTGTAAGTGCATGTAAGTAAGTGTAAGTTCTTGTAAGTGCGTTTAAGTGCGTGTTAATGCGTGTAAGTGCGTGTAGGTGCGTGTAAGTGCGTGAAAGTGCGTGTTAGTCTGTGTAACCATGTGTACGTGCGTGTAAGTGCGTGTAAGTGGGTGTAAGTTTGTGTAAGTGCATGTAAGTGCGTGTAAGTGCCTGTAAGTGCGTGTAAGTTCGTGTAAGTTCTTGTAAGTGCGTCTAAGCACGTGGAATAGCGTTTAAGTGCGTGTAAGTTCATGGAAGTGCGTGTTAGTGCGTGCAAGTGTGAGTAAGTGTGTGCAAGTACGTGTAAGTGCGTGTAAGTGCATGTAAGTTCCTGTAAGTGCGTGTAAGTGAGTGTAAGTGTGTGTAAGTACATATAAGTGCGTGTTAGTGCATGTATGTGTGTGTAAGTGCGTGTAAGTGAGTGTAAGTGCATGTAAGTGCGTGTAAGTGCGTGTAAGTGTGTGTAAATGCGTGTAAGTGTGTGTAAGTGCGTATAAGTGTGTGTAGGTGCGTGTAGGTGCGTGTAAGTGCGTATAAGTACGTGTAAGTGTGTGTAAGTGTGTGTCAGTGCGTGTAAGTGCATTTTAGTGTATGTAAGTACGTGTAAATACATGTAAGTATGTGTTACTTTGTGTAAGTACGTGTAAGTGCGTGTAAGTGCGTGTAAGCGCATGTAAGTGCATGTAAGTGCCTGTAAGTGCATATAAGTGTGTGTAGGTATGTGTAAGTATGTGTAAGTGCGTGTTAGTATGTGTAAGTATGTGTAAGTGCGTGTAAGTGTATGCAAGTGTATGTTAGTACATATAAGTGCGTGTAAGTGCGTGTAAATGCGTGTAAGTGGTTGTTAGTTCGTGTAAGTGTGTGTAAATATGTCTAAGTGCGTGTTTGTACGTGTAAATACGTGTAAGTGCATGTAAGTGCGTGTATGTGCATGTAAATACGTGTAAGCTTGTGTAAGTGTGTGTGAGTGTGTGTAAGTGCGTGTAAGTGCATGTAAATGCATGTAAGTGAATGTAAGTGCGTGTAAGTACGTGTAAGTGTGTGTAAGTACGTGTAAGTGCGTGTAAGCATGTATAAGCGCGT
Organism: Penium margaritaceum; assembly: GCA_023375785.1. Classification (NCBI taxonomy): domain Eukaryota; kingdom Viridiplantae; phylum Streptophyta; class Zygnematophyceae; order Desmidiales; family Peniaceae; genus Penium; species Penium margaritaceum. The sequence goes on along the minus strand of SZWC01000299.1, from coordinate 191,661 downwards.
GTAAGTACGTGTAAGTACATGTAAGTGCGTGTCAGTGCGTGTCAGTGCGTGTAAGTACTTGTAAGTTTGTGTGAGTGCGGGTAAGTGCGTGTAAGGGCGTGTAAGTGCATGTCAGTGCGTGTAAGTGCGTGCTAATTCGTATTAGTGTGAATAAGTGCGTGTAAGTGCATGTAAGTACGTGTACGCGCATGTAAGTGCATATAAGAGTGTGTAGGTACGTGTAAGTTTGTGTAAGTGGGTGTAAGTGAGTGTAAGTGCGTGTAAGTGGGAATAAGTGCATGTTAGTGTGTATAAGTATATGTAAGTGTGTCTAAGTGCGTGTAAGTGTGTGTAACTGCATCTAAGGGTGTGTAAGTACGTGTAAGTGCGTGTAAGTGCATGTAAGTGTGTGTAAGTGTGTGTAAGTATGTGTAAGTGCATGGAAGTGCATGCAAGTGCGTGTAAGTGCGTGTAAGTACGTGTAAGTATGTCTAAATGCCTGTAGGTGCGTGTAAGTGCATGTAAATACATGTAAGAGCGTAGAAGTGTGTGTAAGTGGGTGTAATTGTATGTAAGTATGTGTAAGTACTTGTGCGTGTAGGTGCATGTAAGTGTGTGTAAACACGTATAAGTTGGTTTAAGTTCGTGTAAGTTTGTGTAAGTGCGTGTAAGTGTGTGTAAGTGCGTGTAAGTACATGTAAGTTCATTTAGTTGTGTGTAAGTGCGTGTAAGTATGTGTAAGTACGTGTAAGTGCGTGTAAGTGCGTCAAAGTGCGTGAAAGTGCGTGTAAGTGAGTACAAGTGCGTGTTAGTGCGTGTAAGTACGTGTAAGTGCGTGTAAATGTGCGCAAGTACGTGAACGTTTGTGTAAGTGTGTGTAAGTATGTGTAAGTACATGTTAGTGCGTGTAAGTGTGTGTAAGTGCATGTAAGTGTGTGTAAGTGCTTGTAAGTGCGTGTAAGTGCGTCTAAGTATGTGTAAGTGCGTGTAAGTATGTGTAAGTGCAGGTAAGTAAGTGTAAGTGCGTGTACGTGCGTGTAAGTGCGTGTAAGTGCGTGTCAGTGCGTGTCATTACGTGTACGTGCTTGTAAGTTTGTGTTAGTGTGGGTAAGTGCGTGTAAGTGGGTTCAAGTGCGTTCAAGTGCATGTAAGTACGTGCAAGTTCGTGTAAATTTGTGTAAGTATGTGTAAGTGCGTGTAAGTGCGTGTAAGTGGATGTAAGTGGGAGTAAGTGCGTGTAAGTGTATGTAGGTGCGTGTAAGTGCGTGTAAGTGTGTGTAATAGCGTGTAAGTGTGTGTTAGTGCATGTAAGTGCGTGTAAGTGCGTGTAAATGCGAGTAAGTGTGTGTAAGTTTGTGTAAGTGCATGTAAGTATGTGTAAGTGCATGTTAGTACATGTAAGTGTGTGTAAGTGCATATACGTGCGTGTAAGTGCATGTAAGTGCCTGTTTTTTTGTGTAAGTGCATGTAAGTGTGTGTAAGTATGTGTAAGTGTGTGTAAGTTTGTGTAAGTTTGTGTATGAGCGTGTAAGTACGTGTAAGTGATTGTAAGTGCGTATAAGTTTGTACAAGTGCGTGTAAGTGCGTGTAAGTACGTGTAAGTTCGTGTAAGTGCATGTACCTCTGTGTAAGTACGTGTAAGTGCGTGTTACTACATGTACGTTTGTGTACATGCGTGTAAGTGTGTGTAAGTGCGTGTAACTGTGTGTAAGTGTGTGTAAGTGCGTGTAAGTACGTGTAAGTACGCGTAAGTGCGTGTAAGTGTGTATAAATGCGTGTAAGTGCGTTTACCTACGTGCATGTGCATGTAAGTGCGAGAAGCGTGTGTAAGTACGTGTAAGTGCGTGTTTGTTTGTGTGAGTGCGTGTCAGTTTGTTTAATTGTGTATAGGTGTGTGTAAGTGCATGTAAGTGCGTGTAAGTTTGTGTATGTGTGTGTAAGTGCGTGTAAGTGCGTGTAAGTGCGTGTAAGTGTGTGTAAGTGTGTGTACGTGCGTGTAAGTATGTGTACATACGAGTAAGTGCCTATAAGTCCGTGTAAGTGCGTGTAAGTGCGTGTAAGTACGTGTAACTATGTGTAAGTGTGTATAAGTACGTGTAAGTGTGTGAAAGTTTATGTAAGTTCTTGTTATTTCGTGTTAGTGTGTGTAACTGCATGTTAGTGCGTGTAAGTCGGTATAAGCACGTGTAAGTGTGTGTAAGTGCGTGTAAGTGCGTGTAAGATTGTGTAAGTGCGTGTAAGTGTGTGTAAGTGCATAGAAGTGCGTGTAAGTGTTATAAGGGCGTGTAAGTGCATGAGTGTGTGTTAGTGTGTGCAAGTGTGTGTATATACGTGGAAAAGTGCGTAAGTTTGTATACGTTCTTGGAAGTGCGTGTTAGTTTTTGCAAGTGCGTGTAAGTTTTTGCAAGTGCGTGTAAGTATGTGTATGTCCGTGTAAGTGCATGTAATTGCGTGTAAGTGTGTGTAAGTGAGTGTAAGTACGTGTTAGTGGGAATAAGTGCATGTTAGTGCGTATAAGTGTGTGTAAGTGCGTGTATGTGCGTGTAAGTGTGTGTAAGTACATGTAAGTGTGGGTAAGTGTGTGTAAGTGCATGAAAGTGCATGTAAGTGTTTGTAAGTGCGTGTAAGTACGTGTAAGTGCGTGTATGTACTTGTAGGTACGTGTAAGTACATGTAAGTGCATATAAGTGCATTTTAGTGCATGTAAGTGCATGTAAGTGCGTGTAAGTGCGTATAAATGTGTGTAAGTGCATGAAAGTACGTGTACGCACGTGTAAGTGCATGCAAGTGCGTGTAGGTACATGTAAGTTCGTGTAAGTATGTGTAAGTGCGTGTAAGTGTGTTTAAGTACATGTAAGTGCGTGTATGTTTGTGTAAGTACGTGTAAGTACGTGTCAGTGTGTGTAAGTGCGTCTAAGTACGTGTAAGTGCATGTAAGTACGTGGTAGTTCATGTAAGTGCGTCTAAGGGCGTGTAAGTGCGTGTAAGTGCGTGTTAATGTGTATAAGTATGTAAAAGTACGTGTAAACGCGTGTAGGTACATGTAAGTTCGTTCAAGTGGGTGTAAGTATGTGTAAGTGTGTGTTAGTGCGTGTAAGTACGTGTAAGTGTGTGTAAATGCGTGTAAGTGCATGTAAGTGCCTAGTTTTTCATGTAAGTGTGTGTCAGTGCGTGTAAGTACGTGCAAGTGCGTGTAAGTACGTGTAGGTGCATGTAAGTACGTGTAAGTACATGTACGTGCGTGTAAGTGCGTGTAAGTGCGTGTAGGTATGTGTAAGTGCGTGTAAGTGGGTGTAAGTGCGTGTAAGTGCGTATCAGTGCATGTCTGTATGTGTAAGTGCATGTAAGTGCGTGTACATGTGTGTAAGTGCGTGTAAGTGATTGTAAGTGCATATAAGTACGAATATGTGCGTGTTAGTGCGTGTAAGTGTGTGGAAGTATGTCTCAGTGCATGTAAGTGTGTGTAAGTGCATGTAAGTGCGTGTAAGTGTGTGTAAGAGCGTGTAGGTGCGTGTAAGTGTGTGTAAGTACGTGTAACTTTGTGTAAGTGCGTATAAGTGCGTATAAGTGTGTGTAAGTACATGTAACTGCGTGTTAGTGTGTGTAAGTGCGTGTAAGTGCATGTAAATACGTGTATGTGTATGTAAGTTCGTGTAGGTGTGTGTAAGTGTGTGTAAGTGCATGTAAGTGCATGTAAGTACATATAAGTGTGTGTAAGTGCATGTAAGTTTGTGTAGGTGTGTGTAAAACTGTGTAAGTGCGTGTAAGTGCATGTGAGTACGTGTAAGTGTGTGCAAGTGCGTGTTAGTACGTGTAAGTGTGTGTAAGTGTGTGTAAATGTGTGTAAGTGCGTGTACGTTTGTGTAAGTGTGTGTAAGGATGTGTAAGTGCATGTTAGTGCGTGTAAATGCCTGTAAATGCATGTAAGTGCGTGTAAGTTTGTGTAAGTGTGTGTAAGTGCATGTAAGTGCGTATAAGTATCTATAAGTGCGTGTAAGTGTGTGTATGTGCATGTAAGTGCGTGTCAGTGTGTATCAATGCGTGTAAGTGCTTGTAAGTTTGTGTAAATGCGAGTAAGTGTGTGTAAGTGCATGTAAATGCGTGTAAGTGCGTGTAAGTGCGTGCAAGTTCGTGTAAGTTTGTGTAAGTGTGTGTAAGCGCGTTTAAGTACGTGTAAGTTTGTGTAGGTGTGTGTAAGTCCGTGTTAGTACGTGTAAGTATGTGTAAGTGCGTATAAATGCGTGTACGTTCGTGTACATTTGTGTAAGTGTGTGTAAGTATGTGTAAGTGCGTGTTAGTGCGTGTAAATGCGTGTAAATGCGTGTAAGTGGTGTAAGTATATGTAAGTACGTGTAAGTTTGTGTAAGTGTATGTAAGTGTGTGTAAGTGCTTGTAAGTACGTGTAAGTGCATGTAAGTGCAAGTAAGTATGCGCAAGTTCGTGTAAGTTTGTGTAACTAGGTGTAAGTGCGTGTAAGTGCGTGTAAGTGCATGTAAGTGCATGTACGTGCATGTAAGTGCGTGTAAGTGCGTGAAAGTGTGTGTAAGTGTAAGTTCATATAAGTGCATATAAGTGTGTATAAGTGTGTTTAAGTGCATATAAGTGGGTGGAAGTTTGTGTAAGTGTGTGTAAGTACGTGTAAGTGCGTGTAAGTTTGTGTAAGTGTGTGTAAATACGTGTAAGTGCGTGTAAATGCATGTAAGTGCGTGTAAGTGCATGTAAGTACGTGTAAGTGGGTGTACGTGTAAGTGCATGTAGGTGCGTGCAAGTTCGTGTAAGTGCGTCGTAGTACATGTAAGTGTCTGTAAGTACGTGTAAGTGTGTGCAAGTTTGTGTAAGTGCGTGTTAGTACGTGTAAGTGCATGTAAGTGCGTGTAAATGCGTGTTAGTCCGTTTAAGTTTGTGTAAGTGCGTGTTAGTATGTGTAAGTGCGTATTAGTGCATGTATGTGCGTGTAAGTGCGTGTAAGTGCATGTAAGTACTTGTGTTTTTTGTGTCAGTGCGTATAAGTGCATGTAAGTGCGTGTAAGTTCATGTATGTGCATGTAAGTGTGTGTAAGTGCGTGTAAGTGCGTGTAAGTTTGTGTTTGTGTGTGTAAGTGCGTGTAAGTTCGTGTAAATTTGTGTAAGTGCATGTACGTGCGTGTAAGTGCGTGTAAGTGGGTGTAAGTGCGTGTGAGTTTGTGTACGTACGTGTAAGTGCGCATAAGTACAAAAAAGTGTGTGTGAGTGTGTAAGTGCGTATAAGTGTGTGTAAGTACGTGTAAGTGTGTGTAAGTACGTGTAAGTGCGTGTAAGTGCGTGCAAGTGTGTCTAAGTGCAGTACATGCATGTAAGTAAGTGTAAGTGGGTGTGAGTGCGTGTAAGTAGGTGTCAGTTTGTTTAAGTGCGTGTAAGTGCCTGTAATTGTGTGTAAGTTCTTGCAAGTGCATGTATGTGCATGTAAGATTGTGTAAGTGTGTGTAATTGCATAAAAGTGTGTGTACATTCGTGTAAGTGTGTGTAAGTGCGTGTTTATGTGTGTAAGTGGGTGTAAGTGCCTTTAAGTGCGTGTAAGTGTGTGAAAGTGCATGTAAGTTCCTGTAAGTTCGTGTTAGTGCGTGTATTTTCTTGTAAGCGTGTGTAAGTGCGTGTAAGTGCATGTAAGTGCGTGTAAGTTCTTGTAAGTGTGTGTAAGTGTGTGTAAGTGTGTGGAAGTGTGTGTAAGTGCATGTAAGTGCGTGTAAGTGCGTGTCAGTGCGTGTAAGTGCGTGTAAGTGTGTAGAAGAGCGCATAAGTGTGTATAAGTTCATGGAAGTGTGTGTTAGTGTGTGCAAATGTGTGTAAGTTTGTGCAAGTTGGTGTAAGTGTGTGTATGTGTGTGTAACTACATGTAAGTACGTGTAAGTGCATGTAAGTGTGTGTAAGTGCGTGTAAATGCAAAGAAGTGCGTATTAGTGCGTATAGTTGTGTTTAAGTGCGTGTAAGTGTGTGTAAGTGTGTGTAAGTGCGTATACGTTCATGTAAGTGCGTGTAAGTGTGTGTAAGTGTGTGTAAGTACGTGTAAGTGCATGTAAGTGTGTGTAAGTACGTGTAAGTGCGTATAAGTGCGTGTAAGTGCGTGTAAGTGTGTGTAAGTGCTTGAAGGTGTGTGTAAGTGCATGTTAGTGTATGTAAGTGCGTGTAAGTGCGTGTAAGTACATGTAAGTGCGTGTAAGTGTGTGTAAGTGAGTGTAAGTGCATGTTAGTGCATGTAAGTACGTGTAAGTGCATGTAAATATGTGTAAGTGCGTATAAGTTCATGTAAGTGCATGTAAGTATGTGTAAGTGTGAGTAAGTGCGTGTAAGTGTGTATAAGTGCGTGTAAGTGTGTGTAAGTGCGTGTAAGTATGTATAAGTGTGTGTAAGAATGTGTAAGTGCGTGTAAGTGTGTGTACGTGCGTGTAAGAATGTGTAAGTACGTGTAAGTGCCAGTAATAATGTGTAAGTAGGTGTAAGTGCGTGCAAGTATGTGTAAGTGCATGTTAGTGTGTGTAAGTGCCTGTAAGTGCGTGTAAGTGCGCGTAAGTGCATGTATGTATGTGTAAGTGCGTGTAAGTGCGTGTAGGTGTGTGTAAGTGTGTGTAGGTACGTGTACATGTGTGCAAGTGCATGTAAGTGCGTGTTAGTACGTGTAAGTGCATGTAAGTGTGTGTATATGTGTGTAAGTGCGTGTAAGTTTTGTAAGTACGTGTAAGTGCGTGTAAGTTTGTGTATGTGCATGTAAGTACGTGTAAGTTTGTGTAAGTGCGTGTAAGTGCGTGTAAGTGCGTGTAAGTGCATGTAAGTACATGTAAGTGCGTGTAAGTACGTGTAAGTATGTGTAAGTGCGTGAAAGTATGTGTAAGTGCATTTATGTGCATGTAAGTACGTGTAAGTGCATGTTAGTGGCTGTATGTGCTCATAAGTACGTGTAAGTGCGTGTAAGTGCGTGTAAGTACGTGCAAGTTTGTGTAAGTTTGTGTAAGTGCGTGTAAGTACGTTTAAGTACGTATAAGTGCATGTAAGTGCATATACGCACGTGTAAGTGCATGTGAGTGCGTGTAGGTGCGTGTCTGTTCGTGTAAGTACATGTAAGTGTATTTAAGTGCATGTAAGTGTCTGTAAGTTTGGATAAGGTTGTTAAAGTACGTTTACGTGTGTGTAAGTGTGCGTAAGTGCATCTAAGTACGTGTAAGTGCGTGTAAGTGCATGTTAGTGCGTGTAGGTGCGTATAAATCCATGTAAGTACATGTAAGTGTGTTCAAGTGTGTGCAAGTGCGTATAAGTGCATCTTAGTGCGTGCAAGTGCGTGTAAGTGCGTGTAAATGCATGTAGGTACATGTAAGTGCCTGTTTTTTTTATGTAAGTACGTGTAAGTGCGTGTAAGTGCGTGTAGGTGTGTGTAAGTGCGTGTAAGTGATGTCAGTGCGTGTCAGTATGTGTAAGTTCATGTAAGTGCGTGTACGTGCGTGTAAGTGCATGCAAGTGTGTGGAAGTGCGTGTAAGTTCGTGTAAGTGCGTGTAAATGAGTGTATGGACGTAAAAGTGCGAGTAAATGCTTGTTATTGCAGGTAAGTGTGTGTAAGCGCGTCTAAGTGCGTGTAAGTGTGTGTAAGTGCATGTGTGTGATATTGCATGTAAGTGCGTGTAAGTGCATGTAAGTGTGTGTAAGTTTGTGTAAGTGTGTGCAAGTAAGTGTAAGTATGTGTAAGTTTGTATAAGTGCATGTACGTGCGTGTAGGTGCATGTAAGGGCGTATAAGGGTGTGTAAGTGTGTGTACGTACATGTAAGTGTGTATAATTGCGTGTAAGTGTGTTTAAGTGTGTGTAAGTGCGTGTAAGTGCATGCAAGTGTGTGTAAGTTCAAGAAGTGCGTATAAGTGCGTGTAAGTGGGTGTAAGTGCGTGTAAGTACATGTCAGATCGTTAAAGTGCATGTAAATGTGTGTAAGTTTGTGTAAGTGCGTGTAAGTGCGTGTAAGGTTGTGTAAGTCTGTGTAAATGCATGAAAGTGCGTTTTAATTTGTGTAAGTGCGTGTAAGTGTGTGTCAATGCGTGTAAGTACGTGTAAGTGCGTGTAAGTGCGTGAAAGTGCGTGAAAGTTCCTTGAAGTTTGTGTAAGTGCATGTAAGTCCGTGTAAGCACGTGTAAGTACGTTTAAGTGCATGTAAGTTCTTGTAATTGCATGTAAGTGCGTGTAAGTGTGTGGAAGTGCGTGCAAGTGCGTGTAAGTGTGTGTAAGTGCGTGTAAGTGTGTCAGTGCGTGTAAGTATGTGTAAGTGCGTGTACGTATGTGGAAGAGCGTGTAAGTGCGTATAAGTTCATGGAAGTGTGTGTTAGAGTGTGCAAGTGCGTGTAAGTTTGTGCAAGTGCGTGTTAGTGTGTGTATGTGTGTGTAAGTACGTGTAAGTGCGTGTACGTGCGTGTAAGTATGTGTAAGTGCGTGTAAATGCAAATAAGTACGTGTTAGTGCGTATAGTTGTGTTTAAGTGCGTGTGAGAGTGTGTAGGTGTGTGTAAGTGCATGTAAGTGTGTGTAAGTGCGTGTAAGTATGTGTAAGTGAGTGTAAGTTCCTGTAAGGTTGTGTAAGTGCATGAAAGTGCGTGTAAGTGCTTGTAGGTGTATGTAAGTGGGTATAAGTGCATGTAAGTTCGTGTAAGTGAGTGTAAGTGTGTGTAAGTGCGTGTGAGTGCATGTAATTGTGTGTACGCACATGTAAGTGCGTGTAAATGCGTGTAGGTGCGTGTAAGTTTGTGTAAGTACGTGTAAGTGCGTGTGAGTGTGTTTAAGTGCATGTAAGTGTGTGTAAGTTTGTGTAAGTGCGTGTAAGTGCGTGTAAGTGCCTGTAAGTACGTGTAAGTATGTGTAAGTGCATGTGAGTATGTGTAAGTGTGAGTAAGTGCGTGTAAGTGCGTGTACGTACGTGTAAGTGCGTGTAAGTGCGTGTAAGTGGGTGTAAGTATGTGCAAGTGCGTATAAGTGCGTGTCAGTGCATGCAAGTATGTGTAAGTGCGTGTAAATGCGTGTAAGTGCATATAAGTGCCTGTTTTTTCATGTAAGTCCGTGTTGGTACGAGTAAGTGCGTGTAAGTACGTTTAAGTGTGTGTCAGTGTGTGTTAGTACGTGTAAGTGCATGTAAGTGTGTGTACGTGCGTGTAAGTGCGTGTAATTGCGTGTAGGTGCATGTAAGTTCGGTAAGTGGGTGTAAGTGAGTGCAAGTGCATATAAGTGTGAATAAGTGCGTGTTAGTCCATGTGAGTGTGTATAAGTGCGTCTAAGTGCGTGTAAGTGTTTGTAAGTGCATGTAAGTACGTGTAAGTGCATGTAAGTACGTGTAAGTACGTGTAAGTGCATGTAAGTGTGTATAAGTGCGTATAAGTACATGTAAGTGCGTGTAAGTGTGTGCAAGTGCGTGTAATTGTGTGTTATTACGTCTAAGTGCGTGTGAGTGCGTGTAAATACGTGTTAGTGCATGCAAGTGCGTGTAAGTGTATGTAAGTGCATGTAAGTGCATGTCAGTGTGTGTAAATACGTGTAAGTGCGTGTATGTGTGTGAGAGTCTGTATAAGTATGTGTAAGTACGTGTAAGTGTGTGTAAGTGCATGTAAGTGTGTGCAAGTGCGTGTTAGTGCGTGTAAGTGGATGTAAGTGGGAGTAAATACGTACAAAAGTGTGTACGTTTGTGTGAGTGTGTGTATATATGTGTAAGTGTGTGTTAGTGTGTGTAAATGCGTGTAAGTGTGTGTAATTACATGTCAGTGCTTGTAATTACGTGTAAGTTTGTGTAAGTGCGTGTAAGTATGTGTAAGTGCGTGTAAGTGTGTGTAAGTGAATGTAAGTGTATGTAAGTATGTGTAAGTGCGTGTAATTGTGCGTAAGTGCGTGTAAGTGCGTGTAAGTATGTACAAGTGCGTGTGAGTGCGTGTTAGTGTGTGTAAGTGCCTGTGAGTGCGTGTCAGTGCGTGTAAGTACTCATAAGTTTGTGGAAGTGCAGGTAAGTGCTTGTAAGTACGTGTAAGTGCGTGTAAGTGAGTTTAAGTACATACAAGTTTGTGTAAGTTCTTGTAAGTGCGTGTAAGTGTGTGTAAGTTTGTGTAAGTGCATGTAAGTGCGTGTACGCGCATGTAAGTGCGTGTAAGTGCGTGTAGGTATGTGTAAGTTTGTGTAGGTGCATGTAAGTACGTGTAAATGCATGTAAGTACGTGTAAGTACGTGTAAGTGCGTGTAAGTGCGTGTAAGCTCGTGTATGTGAGTGTAAGTTCATGTAAGTGCGTGTAAGTACATGTAAGTTTGTGTAAGTACGTGTGTGTGCGTGTAATTACATATAAGTACGTGTAAGTACGTGTAAGTGCAAGTAAGTGCGCGTTAAGTGCGTTTAAGTGCGTGTAAGTGTGTGTAAGTACGTGTAAGTGTGTGTAAGTGCGCGTAAGTACACAAAAGTGTGTGTAAGTGCGTGTAAGTGCAAGGAAGTAAGTGAAAATGCGCATAAGTGCGTGTTAATGCGTGTAAGTGCGTGTAAGTGTGTGTAAGTGCGTGTAAGTACGTGAAAGTGTGTGTAAGTTCCTGTAAGTTCGTGTTAGTGCATGTAAGTGTGTGTAAGTGCGTGTAATTCCATGTAAGCGTGTGTAAGTGCGTGTAAGTTCGTGGAAGTATAGATAAGTGTGTGTAAGTACGTGTGAGTGCATGTAAGTGCATGTAAGTACGTGTAAGTGTGTGTAAGTGCATGTAAGTGCGTGTAACTATGTGTAAGTGTGTGTAAGTGCAAGGAAGAGCGCGTAAGTGCCATTAAGTTCATGGAAGTGCGTGTTAGTTTGTGCAACTATGTGTAAGTATGTGTATGTGCGTGTAAGTCTGTGTAAATGTGTGAAAGTGTGTGCAAGTGAGTGTAAGTGCGTGTAAGTGCGAATAAGAGCGTGTTAGTGTGTGTAAGTGTGTGTAAGTGCATGTAAGTGCGTGTTAGTGTGTGCAAGGTCATGTAAATGTATGTTTGTACATGTAAGTGCATGGAAGTACGTGTAAGTGTGTTTAAGTGCGTGTAAGTGTGTGTAAGTGCGTGTAAGTACATGTAAGTGTGTGAAGGTACATGTAAGTGCGTGGAAGTGTGTGTAAGTACGTGTAAATGTGTGTAAGTGTGTGTAAGTGTGTGTAAGTGCGTGTAAGTACGTGTAAGTGTGTGTAAGTGTGTGTAAATGCGTGTAAGTATGTTTAAGTGTGTGTTAGTATGTGTAAGTGCGAGTAAGTACGTGTAAGTGTGTGTAAGTGCATGGAAGTACATGCAAGTGCGTGTAAGTGCGTGTAAGTGCGTGTAAGTATGTGTAAGTGCGTGTAGGTGTGTGTAAGTGCATGTAAATATGTGTAAGTGCGTGTAAGTGTGTGTAAGTGCGTGTAAGTGCGTGTAAGTGTGTGTAAGTGCGTGTTAGTGCATGTAGGTGCATGTAAATGTGTGTAAATACGTATAATTTGGTGTAAGTTTGTGTAAGTTTGTGTAAGTGCGTGTAAGTGCGTGTAAGTGCGTGTAAGTACATGTAAGTGCATTTAAGTGCGAGTAAGTGCATGTAAGTATGTGTAGGTGCGTGTAAGTGTGTGTAAGTGCGTGTAAGTGCGTGTACATGCGTATGAGTGCGTGTAAGTGTGTGTAAGTGTGTGCAAGTGCGTGTTAGTGCGTGTAAGTACGTGTAAGTGCGTGTAAATGCGCGTAAGTACATGAACGTTTGTGTAAGTGTGTGTAAGTATGTGTAAGTGCGTGGTAGTGTGTATAAGTGCGTATACGTGCATGTGAGTGCGTGTAAATGCTTGTAAGTGCGTGTAAGTGCGTGTAAGTATGTGTAAGTGTGTGTAAGTACGTGTATGTGCAGGTAAACAAGTGTAAGTGCAGGTAAGTGCGTGTAAGTGCGTGTAAGTGCGTGTCAGTGCGTGTCATTACGTGTAAGTGCTTGTAAGTTTGTGTTAGTGTGGATAAGTGCGTGTAAGTGCGTTCAAGTGCGTTAAAGTGCGTGTAAGTACGTGCAAGTTTGCATAAATTTGTATAAGTACGTGTAAGTGCGTGTAAGTGCGTGTAAGTGCATGTAAGTGGGAGTAAGTGCGTGTAAGTGTGTGTAGGTGCGTGTAAGTGCGTGTCAGTGTATGCAATAGCGTGTAAGTGGGTGTTAGTGCATGTAAGTGCGTGTAAGTGTGTGTAAATGCGAGTAAGTGTGTGTAAGTTTGTGTAAGTGCGTGCAAGTATGTGTAAGTGCATGTTAGGGCATGTAAGTGTGTCTAAGTGCATAAACGTGCGTGTAAATGTATGTAAGTGCCTGTTTTTTTGTGTAAGAGCATGTAAGTGTGTGTAAGTATGTGTGTGTGTAAGTGTATGTAAGTTTGTGTATGAGCGTGTAAGTACGTGTAAGTGCGTGTAAGTGCATATACGTTTGTACAAGTGCGTGTAAGTTTGTCTAAGTACGTGTAAGTTCGTGTAAGTGCATGTACGTCCGTGAAAGTATGTGTAAGTGCGTGTGAGTGCGTGTAAGTTTGTGTACATGTGTGTTAGTGTGTGTTAGTGCATGTAAGTATGTGTAAGTGTGTGTAAGTGGGTGTAAGTACGTGTAAGTATGTGTAAGTGCGTGTAAGTGTGTATAAGTGCGTGTAAGTGCGTGTACGTAAGTGCATGTGCATGTAAGTGCGAGAAGTGTGTGTAAGTGCGTGTACGTGCGTGTAAGTTTGTGTGAGTGCGTGTCAGTTTGTTTAATTGCGTGTAGGTACGTGTAAGTGTGTGTAAGTGTGTGTAAGTTTGTGTAAGTGTGTGTAAGTGCGTGTAAGTGCGTGTAAGTGCGTGTAAGTGCGTGTAAGTACGTGTAAGTACGTGTAACTATGTGTAAGTGTATGTAAGTGCATGTAACTATGTGTAAGTGCGTGTAAGTGTGTGTCAGTGCATGTCAGTGTGCGTAAGTGTGTGTAAGTGCGTGTAAGTGTGTGTAAGTGCATGTTAGTTAGCATAAATGCGTGTAAGTGCGTGTAAGTGTGTGTTAGCTGAGAAGGTCATGTAAGTGCGTGTAAGTGCGTGTAAGTTCGTGTAAATGTGTGTAAGTGTGCGTAAGTGCATGTAAGTTTGTGTAGGTGTGTGTAAGTGTGTGTAAGTTTGTGTAAGTACGTGTAAGTACTTGTAAGTTTGTTTAAGTGTGTGTAAGTGCATGTAAGTGCGTGTAAAATTGTACAAGTACGTGTAAGTACGTTTTAATGCGTGTAAGTGTGTGTAAGTACGTGTAAGTGTGTGTAAGTGCGTGAAAGTGCATGTAAGTTCTTGTTAGTTTGTGTTAATGTGTGTAAGTGCGTGTAAGTGCGTGTAAGTCCGTATAAGCACATGCAAGTGTCTGTAAGTGCGTGTAAGTGCGTGTATTTTTGTGTAAGTGCGTGTAAGTGCATGTAAGTGCATGGAAGTGCGTGTAAGTGTTTACAAGGGCGTGTAAGTGCATGAGTGCGTTTTAGTGTGTGTAAGTGTGTGTAAGTGCGTGGAAGAGTGCGTAAGTTTGCATACGTTCTTGGAAGTGCGTGTTAGTATGTGCAAGTGTGTGTAAGTTTTTGCAAGTGCGTGTTAGTATGTGTATGTCCGTATAAGTGCATGTAAGTGCGTGTAAGTGTGTGTAAGTGAGTGTAAGTTTGTGTAAGTGGGAATAAGTGCATGTTAGTGCGTATAAGTGCGTGTAAGTATGTATACGTATGTGTCAGTGTGTGTAAGTGCGTGTAAGTACGTGTAAGTGCATGTAAGTACGTGTAAGTGCATGTAAGTGTGTCTAAGTGCGTGTAAGTGCGTGTAAGTACGTGTTAGTGTATATAAGCATGTGTAAGTGCGTGTAAATGTGTTTAGGTACATGTAAGTTCATTCAAGTGCGTGTAAGTATGTGTAAGTGCATGTTAGTGCATGTAAGTACGTGTAAGTGTGTGTAAGTACGTATAAGTGCATGTAAGTGCCTAGTTTTTCATGTAAGTGCGTGTCAGTGCGTGCAAGTATGTGTAAGTGCGTGTAAGTACGTGTAAGTACATGTAAGTGCGTGTAAGTACGTGTACATGGGTGTAAGTGCGTGTAAGTGTGTGTAAGTATGTGTAAGTGCGTGTAAGTGGGTGTAAGTGCGTGTAAGTGCGTGTAAGTGCGTGTCAGTGCATGTCAGTATGTGTAAGTGCATGTAAGTGCGTGTACGTGTATGTAAGTGCGTGTAAGTGAGTGTAAGTGCATGTAAGTACGAATATGTGCGTGTTAGTGCGTGTAAGTGTGTGTAAGTACGTCTTAGTGCATGTAAGTGTGTGTAAGTACATGTAAGTGCGTGTAAGTGTATGTAAGTGCGTATAGGTGCGTGCAAGTGTGTGTAAGTGCGTGTAACTTTGTGTAAGTGCGTGTAAGTGCGTATAATTGTGTAAGTGCATGTAACTGCGTGTTAGTGTGTGTAAGTGCATGTAAGGGCGTGTAAATACGTGTATGTGCGTGTAAGTCCATGTAGGTATGTGTAAGTGAGTGTAAGTGCATGTAAGTGCATGTAAGTACGTATAAGTGTGTGTAAGTACGTGTACATTTGTGTTGGTGTGTATAAAACCGTGTAAGTGCGTGTAAGTGCATGTGAGTACGTGTAAGTGTGTGCAATTGCGTATTAGTACGTATAAGTGTGTATAAGTGTGTGTAAATGTGTGTAAGTGCATGTAAGTTTGTGTAAGTGTGTGTAAGTATGTGTAAGTGTGTGTTAGTGCGTTTAAATGCGTGTAAATGTGTGTAAGTGCGTGTAAGTATATGTAAGTACGTGTAAGTTTGTGTAAGTGCGTGTACGTGAGTGTAAGTGCATGTAAGTACATGTAAGTGCATGTAAGTGCATGTAAGTGTGTGTACGTGCGTGTAAGTGCGTGTATGTGTATGTAAGTGCACATAAGTATGTATAAGTGCGTGTCAGTGTGTATCAATGCGTGTAAGTACTTGTAAGTTTGTGTAAGTGCGGGTAAGTGTGTGTAAGTGCGTGGAAATGCGTCTAAGTGCGTGTAAGTGCGTACAAGTTTGTGTAAGTTTGTGTAAGTGCGTGTAAGTGCGTGTAAGTGCGTGTAAGTTTGTGTAGGTGTGTGTAAGTTTGTGAAAGTGCGTGTAAGCGCATGTAGGTACGAGAAAGTGTGTGCAAGTGCGTGTTAGTACGTGTAAGTGTGTTTAAGTACGTATAAATGCGTGTACGTGCATGTACGTTTGTGTAAGTGTGTGTAATTATGTGTAAGTGCGTGTTAGTGCGTGTAAATGCATGTAAATGCGTGTAAGTGGTGTAAGTATATGTAAGTACGTGTAATTTCGTCTAAGTGTATCTAAGTGTGTGTAAGTGCTTGTAAGTACGTGTAAGTGCATGTAAGTGTATGTAAGTGCGTGTAAGTACGTGTAAGTGCGTGTAAGTGTGTGTAAGTGCATATGAGTATGTATAAGTGCGTGTTTGTGTGTGTAAGTGCATGTAAGTGCATGTCAGTGTGTGTCAATGTGTGTAAGCGATTGTAAGTTCGTGTAAATACAGGTTAGTACCTGTAAGTAAGTGTAAGTGCGTGTAAGTGCAAGTAAGTGTGCACAAGTTCGTTTAAGTTTGTGTAAGTGGGTGTAAGTGCGTGTAAGTGCGTGTAAGTGCATGTAAGTGCGTGTACGTGCATGTAAGTGCGTGTAAGTGCGTATAAGTGTTTGTAAGTGTAAGTTCATGTAAGTTTGTGTAAGTGCGTGTAAGTACATGTAAGTGCTTGTAAATGCATGTAAGTGCGTGTAAGTGCATGTAAGTGTGTGTAAGTGGATGTGCGTGTAAGTGCATGTAGGTGTGTGTAAGTGCGTGTAAGTGCGTCTAAGTGCATGTAAGTGTCTGTATGTGCGTGTTAGTGTGTGCAAGTTTGTGTAAGTGCGTGTTAGTGTGTGTAAGTGCATGTAAGTGCGTGTGAATGCGTGTTAGTGCATTTAAGTTTGTATAAGTGTGTGTAAGTATATGTAAGTGTGTGTTAGTGCATGTAAGTGCGTGTAACTGTGTGTAAGTGCATGTAAGTACCTGTTTTTTTTGTGTAAGTGCGTATAAGTGCATGTAAGTGCGTGTAAGTTCATGTATGTGCGTGTAAGTGTGTGTAAGTGCATGTAAGTGCGTGTCAGCTCGTGTATGTGTGTGTAAGTGCGTGTAAGTTTGTGTACGTTTGTGTAACTGCATGTACGTACATATAAGTGCGTGTAAGTGGGTGTAAGTGCGTGTGAGTTTGTGTACGTGCGTGTAAGTGCGTATAAGTACGTATAAGTGTGTGTGAGTATGTGTCAGTGCCTGGAAGTGCGTGTAAGTACGTGTAAGTGTGTGTGAGTACATGTAAGTACGTGTAAGTGCGTGCAAGTGTATATAAGTGCAGTATGTGCATGTAAGTGCGTGTAAGTGGGTATGAGTGCGTGTAAGTAGGTGTCAGTTCGTTTAAGTGTGTGTAAGTGCCTGTAAGTGTGTGTAAGTTCTTTTAAGTGCATGTATGTGCATATAAGATTGTGTAAGTGTGTGTAAGTGCATAAAAGTGCGTGTATGTTCGTGTAAGTACGTGTAAGTGCATGTTAATGTGTGTAAGTGGGTGTAAGTGCATGTAAGTGCATGTTAGTGCGTGGAAGTGCATGTAAGTTCCTGTAAGTTTGTGTTAGTGCGTGTATTTTCTTGTAAGCGTGTGTAAGTGCGCGTAAGTGCATGTAAGTGCGTGTAGATTCTTGTAAGTGCGTGTAAGTGTGTGTAAGTGTGTGGAAGTGCGTGTAAGTGCATGTAAGTGCATACAAGTGCGTGTAAGTGTGTGTAAGTACGTGTAAGTGTGTAGAAGAGCACGTAAATGCATGTTCGTTCATGTAAGTGTGTGTAAGTGTGTGTATATGGGTGTAACTACGTGTAAGTACGTGTAAGTGCATGTAAGTGTGTGTAAGTGCGTGTAAATGCAAAGAAGTGCGTGTTAGTGCGTATAGTTGTGTTTACGTGCGTGTAAGTGTGTGTAAGTGTGTCTAAGTGCGTGTAAGTTCATGTAAGGGTGTGTAAGTGTGTGTAAGTGTGTGTATGTGCGTGTAAGTGTATGTAAGTGCGTGTAAGTACGTGTAAGTGCGTATACGTGCGTGTAAGTGCATGTAAGTGTGCGGAAGTGCGTGTAAGTGCTTGAAGGTGTGTGTAAGTGCGTGTAAATGTATGTAAGTGTGTGTAAGTGCGTTTACGTACGTGTAAGTGCGTGTAAGTGTGTGTAAGTGAGTGTGAGTGCGTGTTAGTGTGTGTAAGTGTGTGTAAGTGCATGTAAATGCGTGTAAGTGCGTGTAAGTTCATGTAAGTGCGTGTAAGTATGTGTAAGTGTGTGTAAGGTTGTGTAAGTGTGTGTAAGTGCGTGTAAGTGCATAGAAGTACGTATAAGTGCGTGTAAGTATGTGTAAGTGCGTGTAAGTGTATGTAAGTGCGTGTACGTGTGTCTAAGTGCGTGTAAGTGCCAGTAAGTATGTGTACGTAGGTGTAAGTGCGTGTAAGTATGTGTAAGTGCATGTTAGTGTGTCTAATTGCGTGTAAGTGCGTGTAAGTGCGCGTAAGTACATGTATGTATGTGTAAGTGCGTGTAAGTATGTGTAGGTGCCTATAAGTGTGTGTAAGTGCGTGTAAGTGTGTGCAAGTACATGTAAGTGCGTGTTAGTACGTGTAAGTACATGTAAGTGTGTGTAAATGTGTGTAAGTGCGTGTAAGTTTTGTAAGTGCGTGTAAGTTCGTGTAAGTGTGTGTAAGTGCGTGTAAGTGCGTATAAGTGCATGTAAGTGCATGTAAGTGTGTGTAAGTATGTGTAAGTGTGTGTAAGTGTGTGTAAGTATGTGTAAGTGCGTGTATGTGCGTGTAAGTACGTGTAAGTGCGTGTTAGTGGCTATAAGTGCTTGTAAGTTTGTGTAAGTGTGGCTAAGTACGTGTAAGTGCGTGTAAGTGCGTGTAAGCGCGTGCAAGTTTGTGTAAGTTTGTGTAAGTGTGTGTAAGTGCGTGTAAGTACGTATAAGTGCATGTAAGTGCGTGTAGACACGTGTAAGTGCGTGTGAGTACGTGTAGGTGCGTTCAAGTTCGTGTAAGTACATGTAAGTGTGTTTAAGTGCATGTAAGTATCTGTAAGTTTGTGTAAGTGCGTTAAAGTGCGTGTAAGTACGTGTAAGTGCATGTAAGTGCATGTAAGTACGTGTAAGTGCGTTCAAGTGCATGTTAGTGCGTGTAGGTGCGTATAAATCCGTGTAAGTGCATGTAAGTACGTGTAATTGTGTGCAAGTGCGTGTAAGTGCGTCTTAGTGCGTGCAAGTGCGTGTAAGTGTGTGTAAATGTGTGTAGGTGCATGTAAGTGCCTGTTTTTTCATGCAAGTGCGTGTAAGTGCATGTAAGTGCGTGTAGGTGTGTGTAAGTGCTTGTAAGTGTGTGTCAATGCGTGTCAGTATGTGTAAGTTCATGTAAGTGTGTGTACATGCGTGTAAGTGCATGGAAGTGTGTGGAAGTGCGTGTAAGTTCGTGTAAGTGGGTGCAAATGAGTGTAAGCTCGTAAAAGTGTGAATAAGTGTTTGTTCTTGCTGGTAACTATGTGTAAGTGCGTCTAAGTGGGTGTAAGTGTGTGTAAGTGCATGTGTGTAATATTGCGTGTAAGTGCGTGTCAGTGCATGTAAGTGTGTGTAAGTTTTTTTAAGTGTGTGTAAGTAAGTGTAAGTATGTGTAAGTTTGTGTAAGTGCATGTACGTGCGTGTAAGTGCGTGAAAGTGGGTGTAAGTGCGTGTGAGTTTGTGTGCGTGCGTGTAAGTGTGTGTAAGTGCGTATAAGGGTGTGTAAGTGTGTGTACGTACATGTAAGTGTGTATAATTGCATGTAAGTGTGTGTAAGTGTGTGTAAGTGCGTTTAAGTGCATGCAAGTGTGTGTAAGTCCGAGAAGTGTGTATAAGTGCGTGTAAGTGGATGTAAGTGCATGTAAGTACGTGTCAGTTTGTTTAAGTGCATGTAAATATGTGTAAGTTTGTGTAAGTGCGTGTAAGTGCGTGTAAGGTTGTGTAAGTGTGTGTAAATGCATGAAAGTGCGTTTTAATTTGTGTAAGTGTGTGTAAGTGCGTGTTAATGTCTGTAAGTACGTGTAAGTACGTGTAAGTGCGTGAAAGTGCGTGTAAGTTCGTTGAAGTTTGTGTTATTGCATGTAAGTCCTTGTAAGCGCGTCTAAGTACGTTAAGTGCATGTAAGTGCGTGTAAGTTCTTGTAAGTGCATGTAAGTGCGTGTAAGTGTGTGGAAGTGCGTGTGAGTGTGTGTAAGTGTGTGCAAGTGCGTGTAAGTGTGTAAGGGCGTGTAAGTACATGTAAGTGTGTGTACGTATGTGGAAGAGCGTGTAAGTGCATATAAGTTCATGGAAGTGTGTGTTAGAGTGTGCAAGTGTGTGTAACTTTGTGCAAGTGCGTGTAAGTGTGTGTATGTGTGTGTAAGTACGTGTAAGTGTGTATACGTGCGTGTAAGTGAGTGTAAGTACGTGTAAATGCAAATAAGTAGGTGTTAGTGCATATAGTTGTATTTAGGTACGTGTAAGAGTGTGTAAGTGTGTGTAAGTGCATGTAAGTGTGTGTAAGTGCGTGTAAGTACGTATAAGGTTGTGTAAGTGTGTGTAAGTGCGTGTAAGTGCTTGTAGGTGTATGTAAGTGAGTATAAGTGCATGTAAGTACGTGTAAGTGAGTGTAAGTGTGTGTAAGTGTGTGTTGGTGCATATAATTGCGTGTACGTACATGTAAGTGCGTGTAAATGCATGTAGGTGCATGTAAGTTCGTGTAAGTGCGTGTAAGTGCATGTGAGTGTGTTTAAGTGCATGTAAGTGTGTGTAAGTTTGTGTAAGTGCGTGTAAGTGCGTGTAAGTGCGTGTAAGTGCGTGTAAGTGCATGTGAGTACGTGTAAGTGCGTGTAAGTGCGTGTAAGCGCGCGTAGGTATGTGTAAGTGCATGTAAGTGCGTGTAAGTGCGTGTAAGTGTGTGCAAGTGCGTGTAAGTGCGTGTCAGTGCATGCAAGTACGTGTGAGTGCATGTAAATGCGTGTAAGTGTATATAAGTGCCTGTTTTTTCATGTAAGTGCGTGTAAGTGTGTGTAAGTGCGCGTAAGTGCGTGTTAGTACGTGGAAGTGCATGTAAGTGCGTGTACGTGCGTGTAAGTGCGTGTAAGTGCGTGTAGGTGTGTGTAAGTTTGTGTAAGTGTGTGTAAGTGAGCGTAAGTTCATATAAGTGTGAATAAGTCCGTGTTAGTCCATGTAAGTGTGTGTAAGTGCGTCTAAGTGCGTGTCAGTCTATGTAAGTGCATGTAAGTGCGTGTAAGTGCATGTAAGTATGTGTAAGCATGTGTAAGTGCGTGTGAGTGTGTGTAAGTACGTATAAGTACATGTAAGTGCGTGTAAGTGTGTGTAAGTGTGTGTAATTGCGTGTTATTACGTCTAAGTGCGTGTGAGTGCGTGTTAATATGTGTAAGTGCATGCAAGTGCGTGTAAGTGCATGTAAGTGCATGTAAGTGCATTTAAGTGTGTGAAAGTGCGTGTAAGTGTGTGTATGTCTGTGTAAGTCTGTGTAAGTGTGTGTAAGTACGTGTAAGTGTGTGTAAGTGCATGTAAGTGTGTGCAAGTGCATGTTAGTGTGTGTAAGTGGGTGTAAGTGCGAGTAAAGACGTGTAAAAGTGTATACGTTTGTGTAAGTGTGTATAAGTATGTGTAAGTGCATGTTAGTGTGTGCAAAATGCGTGTAAGTGTGTGTAAGTACATGTAAATGCATGTAAGTACGTGTAAGTTTGTGTAAGTGCGTGTAAGCATGTGTAAGTGCGTGTAAGTGTGTGTAAGTGAATGTAAGTGTGTGTAAGTACGTGTAAGTGGATGTAAGTGTGCGTAAGTGCGTGTAAGTGCGTGTAAGTATGTACAAGTGCGTGTGAGTGGGTGTTAGTGTGTGTAAGTGCCTGTCAGTGCGTGTCAGTGCGTATAAGTGCTTATACGTTCATGGAAGTGTGTGTAAGTGCGTTTAAGTGCGTACAAGTTTGTGTAAGTTCGTGTAAGTGCGTGCAAGTGCGTGTAAGTGTGTGTAAGTGCATGTAAGTGCGTGTACGCGCGTGTAAGTGCGTGTAAGTGTGTGTTGGTGTGTGTAAGTTTGTGTAAGTGCGTGTAAGTACGTGTAAATGCATGTAAGTGCATGTAAGTGTGTGTAAGTGCGTGTAAGTGCGTGTAAGCTCCTGTATGTGCGTGTAAGTTCTTGTAAGTGCATGTAAGTACGTGTAAGTGTGTGTAAGTACGTGTAAGTCCGTGTAAGTACGTGTAAGTACGTGTAAGTGTAAGTAAGTGCGTGTTAAGTATGTTTAAGTGCGTGTAAGTGTGTGTAAGTACGTGTAAGTGCGTGTAAGTGCGTGTAAGTGCGCAGAAGTGTGTGTAAGTGCGTGTAAGTGCAAGTAAGTTAGTGAAAATGTGCATAAGTGCATGTTAATGCGTATAAGTGTGTGTAAGTGTGTGTAAGTGCGTGTAAGTACGTGAAAGTGTGTGTACGTTCTTGTAAGTTTGTGTTAGTACGTGTAAGTGTGTGTAAGTGCGTGTAAGTCCGTGTAAGCGCGTATAAGTGCGTGTAAGTGCCTGTAAGTTTGTGGAAGTATGGATAAGTGTGTGTAAGCACGTGTGAGTACGTGTAAGTGTGTGTAAGTACGTGTAAGTGTTTGTAAGTGCGTGTAAATGCGTATAAGTATGTGTAAGTGTGTGTAAGTGGAAGGAAGAGCGCGTAAGTGCGTGTAAGTTCATGGAAGTCCGTGTTAGTTTGTGCAACTATGTGTAAGTGTGTGTATGTACATGTAAGTGCGTGTAAATGCGTGAAAGTATCTGCAAGGGAGTGTAAGTGTGTGTAATTGCGAATAAGAGCGTGTTAGTGTGTGTAAGTGTGTGTAAGTGCGTGTAAGTGCGTGTAAGTGTGTGTAAGGTCATGTAAATGTGTATTTGTGCATGTAAGTGCATGGAAGTACGTGTAAGTGCATGTAAGTGTGTGTAAGTGTGTGTAAGGGCGTCTACGAATGTGTTAGTGTGTGTAAGTGAATGTAAGTGCGTGTAAATGCGTGTAAGTACGTGTAACTTTGTGTAAGTGTGTGTAAGTGCGTATAAGTGCATGTAAGTACATGTAAGTGAGTGAAGGTACATGTAAGTACGTGGAAGTGTGTGTAAGTACGTGTAAGTACTTGTAAGTGTGTGTAAGTGTGTGTAAGTACGTGTAAGTACGTGTACGTGTGTGTAAGTGTGTGTAATTGCGTGTAAGTATGTTTAAGTGTGTGTTAGTATGTGTAAGTGAGTGTAAGTTGGTGTAAGTGCGTGTAAGTGCATGTGAGTGCGTGTAAGTGCGTGTAAGTGCGTGTAAGTATGTGTGGGTATGTGTAAGTGCGAGTGAGTACATGTAAGTGCGTGTAAGTGTGTGTAAGTGTGTACAAGTGCGTGTAAGTACGTGTTAGTGCGTGTAAGTGCGTGTAAATGCGTGTAAATGCGTGTAAGTTGTAGAAGTGTGTGTAAGTATGTGTAAGCACGTGTAAGTGCTTGTTCGTGTGTGTGAGTGCGTGTAAGTGCACGTATGTGCCTGTTTTTTTGTGTAAGTGCGTGTATGTGCGTGTATGTGTGTGCAAGTGTGTGTAAGTGCTTGTAAGTGCATGTAAGTGTGTGTAAGTGTGTGTAAGTGCGTGTAAGTTTGTGTAAGTGCGTGTAAGTTTGTGTAAGTATGTATAAGTGCGTGTAAGTGCGTGTAAGTGCGTGTCAGTACGTGTAAGTGCGTGTTAGTGTGTGTCAATACGTGTAAGTGCTTGTAAGTTCGTGTAAGTGCAGGTAAGTGAGTGTAAGTGCGTATAAGTGCGTGTAAGGGCTTTTAAGTGCGTGCAACTTTGTGTAAGTTCGTGTAAGTGGGTGTAAGTGTATGTAAGTGCGTGTAAGTGCATGTAAGTGTGTGTACACACGTGTAAGTACGTGTAAGTACGTGTAAGTACGTGCAAGTGTGTGTAAGTGCGTGTGAGTGCATATAAATGTATGCAAGTGCGTGTAAGTACGTGTCAGTGCATGTGGGTGTGTGTAAGTTCGTGTAGTGTGTCTAAGTGCGTGTAAGTACGTGTAAGTGCATATACGTGTGTGTAAGTGTGTACAAGTGTGTGTAAGTGCGTGTAAGTGTATGTAAATGCATGTAAGTGCTTGTAAGCTTCTGTAAGTGCGTGTAAACATGTGTAAGTGCATGTTAGTGCGTGTAAGTGCGTGTAAGTACATGAAAGTGCATGGAAGTGCATGTAAGTTTGTGTAA
Organism: Penium margaritaceum; assembly: GCA_023375785.1. Lineage (NCBI taxonomy): Eukaryota > Viridiplantae > Streptophyta > Zygnematophyceae > Desmidiales > Peniaceae > Penium > Penium margaritaceum. The sequence goes on along the minus strand of SZWC01000299.1, from coordinate 168,413 downwards.
GTTTGTGTATGTGCATGTTAGTGCGTGTAAGTGCGTGTAAGTATGTGTTAGTACGTGTAAGTGTGAAAGTACCTGTACGTGCGTGTTAGTGTGTGTAAGTGCGTGTAAGTTCGTGGAAGGGCATGTAAGTTTGTGTAAGTGCGTGTAACTGCGTGTAAGTGCATATAAGTGCATGGAAGTGCGTGTAAGTACGTGTGAGTACGTGTAAGTGCGTGTAGGTGTGTGTAATTTTGTATAAGTACCTGTAAGTGTGCGTAAGTGCGTATAAGTGCGTGTAAATGCATGTACATTTGTGTAAGTTTGTGTAAGTGCGTGTAAGAGCATGTAAGTGCGTGTAAGTGCGTGTAAGTTTCTGTAAGTATGTGTAAGTGCGTGTGAGTATGTGTAAGATCGTGTAAGTGCATGTCAATGATTGTAAGTTCATCTAAGTGTGTGTAAGTATGTGTAAGTGCTTGTAAGTTCATGTAAGTTCGTGTAAGTGCGTGTAAGAGTGTGTAAGTGCATGTAAGTGAGTGTAAGTGCATGTAAGTGCGTATAAGTGTGTGTAAGTGGGTGAAAGTGTGTGTAAGTGCATACAAGTGTGTGTACATACGTGTAAGTGTATGTAAGTATGTGTAAGTGTGTGTAAGTACGTATAAGTTTGTGTAAGTGCGTGTAAGTATGCATAAGTGCGTGTAAGTGCGTGTAAGTACGTGTAAGTGCGTAAAAGTGCTTGTAGGTGCATCCATTTCCGTGTAAGTACGTGGATGTACGTGTAAGTTTATACAAGTGCATGTAAGTGCGTGTACGTACGTGTAAATACGTGTAAGTGCGTATAAGTGTGTGCAAGTGTGTGTAAATGTGTGTAAGTGTGTGTAAGTGCGTGTAGGTTCGTGTAAGACCATGTAAGTGCATGTATGTGTGTGTATGTTCGTGTTAGTGCGTGTAAGTACGTGTAAATGCGTGTAAGTTTGTGTAAGTGCGTGTAAGTTTGTGTAAGTGCTTGTAAGTGCTTGTAAGTGCGTGTGAGTGTAAGTGCGTGTAAGTTTGTGTAAGTGCGAGGGAAGTACGTGTTAGTGTGAGTAAGTGCATGTAAGTGGGTGTAAGTACGTGTAAGTGCGTGTAAGTGTGTGTCAGTTTGTGGAAGAGCGTGTAAGCTGTTGGGCCCTGGCACACATGATTCTTCGGCAGTGGTAGAGGCCTTTGTAAAAAGCGCTGAGGATCAGAAGGGTGTGGACGTGGGGGTAAGTGACGCGCAGAAGGAAGACGACGCGAATGGCTTTCAGATCGCGTGGAAGATACCTGGAGTGACTGCATTTGTCTTCAGTCTATTTTTTGCCAAGTTGGTGGCGTACACTGTGTTGGACTGGCTGCCCTTCTCCTCATGCCGATTGTTGCATTTTTAATGACGATGGACGGATGTGTGATGTGCCTGCGGGTATAGTCTAGCCTCAAGCTAGTAGCCTGGTAGGAAAACGGGGGAGAAGGGGCACACTCTTGCGGAGTGTGTTAGGAGAACGCATTGTCTAAAACATATTGCTCTTTGAGAAACAGAACCGACTCCAGTGGGGATCGAACCCAGAATTTCTGGTTCCGTAGATCAGCGCCATATCCATTGGGCCATGGAGTCACATTCCTTTTTGATGCTGTGGCCCATTTTTTTGCTGAATCTACCAGTCTCCTCAAGCTCGTGATTGTTCTACAGAGATCAACGGTGTGTATGTGAGCAACGCACTAGCTGGCGTGACATCTGCTGTCTATGACATCGGAGGTGTCGCTGGCGGTATTCTCGCTGGCCTTTTGTCCGATCACTTAAATGCAGTCCATGCCACAGTCTCAGCAGCATTCATGGCAGCAGCTCTTCTCTCCCTCGCAGGTTACTACCTTCTTGGCCACATCTCTCTCACAGTCAACATCCTCCTCCTCATCCTTGTATAATTCTGTGTGAATGGACTTTACGCTCTCATCACATGTGCTGTCTCCGCTGATCTAGGACAGCATCCGTCCCTACGAGGGAAAGCAAAAGCCCTTTCCACGGTTGCCGGAATCATTGATGGCACGGGGTCACTTGGTGCAGCGTTGGGTCCCTTCCTGACGGGCGTCGTTGCCGACATTGGAGGAGGGTGGGGTCCAGTGTTCGGCATGCTT
>SZWC01000299.1:145834-160698 GCA_023375785.1 Penium margaritaceum | reverse complement strand
TTTCAGCTGACAGCATACGTCACTCGCAAGCAGGCTGTATGCTGGATCTGTTCGCAAGTCGTGGATCTTGGTCCCACATCGCGTCTCAATCTCCTCAATCAATCAGCTATGTATGTTTTGGTGGACGGTCCCACCTTTGACAGTGGATAAAGTCTTGCCAACCTGCCCTTCAAAAGGCTCGAGCAAGTAGCCGACCCATCAAGGCTGCAGGCTGCTCAGTGCCAGGAGTGCCAGGCTGCAGTAAGCAGGAGACTGTCAACACGGAGTGCAGGCCTCAACACTTCAGGTGTAAGGAGCACCTCTTCGATTGCTACTCAGGGATAGCCCCATGGGAAAGCGTCCTCTCCTGTAATACTCTGCTCAGCTGTCTCCTCCCCCTTCCACTGCCTTCAGCATTTATCCATCGCAACAGCGTTGGTGTGCACACACTTGCTGCGCTGGGAGTCGTTGACCTGCAGCTGTGATCANCACGGGAGGTCTCCTGGCAGCTTTTATACATTGCAGTGCTGGACGGACCTGAGAAATTCTCCTGGCAAATGGCCCTGCACTTTTGGAGTGCTTCCCCCCTTTGTCCGGCCAAATTACCCCTGCTCCGCTTGATACTGCTTCTCCTGCTCATCCTGCCCGTGCCGCAGCCGCTCTCTCTCCTCATTCCCTACTCCTTTTTGGTCCTCCGTCCATTGCTTCCTTAGAGCAGCAACTTCTTCCCTCATCAAGTTTGTCAGACATGCGACTGACAGCCCTGCTGAAAGAATAAGCATGCCGAACACTGGACCCCACCCTCCTCCAATGTCGGCAACGACGCCCGTCAGGAAGGGACCCAACACTGCACCAAGTGACCCCGTGCCATCAATGATTCCGGCAACCGTGGAAAGGGCTTTTGCTTTCCCTCGTAGGGACGGATGCTGTCCTAGATCAGCGGAGACAGCACATGTGATGAGAGCGTAAAGTCCATTCACACAGAATTATACAAGGATGAGGAGGAGGATGTTGACTGTGAGGGAGATGTGGCCAAGGAGGTAGTAACCTGTGAGGGAGGGAAGAGCTGCTGCCATGAATGCTGCTGAGACTGTGGCATGGACTGCATTTAAGTGATCGGACAAAAGGCCAGCGAGAATACCGCCAGCGACACCTCCGATGTCATAGACAGTAGATGTCACGCCAGCTAGTGCGTTGCTCACATACACACCGTTGATCTCTGTAGAACAATCACGAGCTTGAGGAGACTGGTCAATTCAGCAGAAAAATGGGCCACAGCATAAAAAAGGAATGTGACACCATGGCCCAATGGATAAGGCACTCGTCTACGGAACCAGAGATTCTGGGTTAGATCCCCAATGGAGTCGGTTTTGTTTCTCAAAAAGCAATATGTTTTAGACAAGTGACATGCGTTCTCCTAACACGCTCCGCAAGAGTGTGCCCCTTCTCCCCCGTTTTCCAACCAGGCTACTAGCTTGAGGCTAGACTACACCCGGAGGCGCATCACACATCCGTCCATCGTCATCAAAAGTGGAGCAATTGGCATGAGGAATAGGGCAGCCAGTCCAGCACAGTGTACGCCACCAACTTGGGAAAAAAGAGACAGAAGGCGAGTGCTGCCACTCCAGGTATCTTCCACGTGACCAAAAAGCCAATCCCGTCGTCTTCCTTCTTCCCGTCACTTACCCACACCTCCATACCCCTCTGATCCTCAGCGCCTTTTGTAAAGGCCTCTGCCACTGTAGCAGAATCCTGTGTGCCAGGGCCCAACAGCTTCTCCTCCATCTTTGTATCCCTACCCTCAACGAGGGTATGGCCATCTACTGTTGCATTCAGGGCTCAGGCACCACCCTCTTCTGCATTGACAGGCATTTCTGTTTTGCCAACGTGGCCCCCCATGCCATGAGCTGCTCAGACATCTACAACCAATGGGACGGCCAGAAACCCTTTGCCAAACGTACACGCACTTACACGCACTTAAACGCACTTGCACACACTTACACGCACTAACACAAACTTACACACACTTGCACGCACTAACACGCACTTTGATAAACCTACACGCACTTACACGCACTTCCACACACTTACACACACTTACACGTACTTACACACACTTACACGCACTCACATGCACTTACACATAATTACACGCACTTACACGCACTTACACGCACTTACACGCACATATACATACTAACACGCACTTATAAAAATTTAAACGTACTTATACGCACTTACATGCGCTTGCACGCACTTATACGCACTTACACGCACTTACATGCACTAACATAAACTTACAGGAACTTACACACACTTCCACGCACTTACACACACTTACACGCACTTACACCCACTTGCATGCATTATCATGCACTTACACCCACTTACACGAACTTACATGCACTTACATGCACTTACACACACTTATACAAACTATCACACACTTACATACACTTACACGCATTTACACAAACTTACGCGCACTTACACACACTTACACGCATTTACACAAACTTACACGTACTTATACTCACTTACACGCACTTACACGTACTTGTACACACTTATACGCACTTATACGCACTTACAGGTACTTTCTCATACTTACACGAACTTACACGCACTTACACACACTTACACGCCCTAAAACAAACTTACACGTACTTACACGCAATTACACGTACTTACACGCACTAACACGCACTTACGCGCACTTACATGCACTTACATGCATTTGCACAAACTTACATACACTTACACGCACTTACACGTACTTACACACACTTACGTACACTTACACACACTTACATGCACTTACACGTACTTACTCCTACTTACACGCACTTACACGCAATTACACACACTTACACGTACTTACACGAACGTACACGCATTACACGCACTTACACGCACTTACACGCACTTATACGTACTTACTCATACTTACACACACTTACACGCACTTACACACACTTACATAAACTTCTATGCACTTACATGCACTTACATGCACTTATACAAACTTACACGTACTTACACACACTTACACGCACTTATACGCACTTACACGTACTTACACGTACTTACATGCATTTCTCGCACTTACAAGTACTTGCACGCACTTACACGCACTTACATGCACTTACACGCACTTACATACACTTACACGCACTTACACACACTTACATGCACTAACACGCATTTACACGCACGTCCATGAACTGACATGCACATACACGCACTTACACACACTTACACGTACTTACACGCACTTACATGCACTTATACGCACTTACACAAACTTACACGCACTTACACACAATAACACGCACTTATACAGACTTATACGCACTTAGTCGCACATACACGTATTTGCACGCACTTACACGTACTTACACGCACTTACATGCACGTACATGTACTTACAAGCACATACACGTACTTGCATACACTTACATGCACTTACACGCACTTGTACACACTTACGCGCACTTACACCAACTTACATGCACTTACACACACTTACACACACTTACACGTACTAACACGCACTGATACAAACTCACACGCACTTACACGCACTTCCATGCACTTACACCCACTTACACGCACTTACATGCACTTACATGGACTTACACGCACTTATACACACTTACTCATACTTATACACACTTACAAACACTTACACGCAATTAAACGCACTTACACAAACCTACATGCACTTATACGCACTTACACACACTCAAGCAAAATTACACGCACTTACACGGACTTACACGCACTTACACAGACTTGTAAGTACTTACATGTATTTACACGCACTTATACGAACTTAAACCGTACTTACATGCACTTACACGCACTTACACACACCTACACGCACTTACACTCGCTTATAGGAACTGAAACCGCACTTACACGCACTTACACGTACGTACACACACTTACACGCACTTTTACGCACTCACACGCACTTACATGCGCTTACACGTACTTACACAAACGTACACGCACTTACATGCACTTACACAAACTTACACACGCTTACAGGCACTTATACGTACTTACAGACACTTACACGCACTTACACACACGTACACGCACTTACACGCACTTACACGAACTTACACGTACTTACACAAACTTACACACATTTACATGAACGTATGCAAACTTACACGCATTTACACATACTTGCACGTACTTACACACACTTACATGCACCTGCACGCTCCTACATGCACTTACACACACTTAAATGCATTTACACGCACTTACACGCACTTACACGCACTTACACGAACTTACACAAACCTACACATACTTATACACACCTACAAGTATTCACACTCACATACACGCACTTACACACACTTACACTACATACACGCACCTACACGCACTTACACAAACTTACACGTACTTACACGCATTGGCACGCACTAACACACACTTACACAAACTTCCACGTACTTACACGCACTTACACACCCTTACACGCACTTATACACAGTTACATGCACTAACACACACTTACAAGCACTTACACGCACTTACACGTACTTACACGCACTTTCTTGCACTTGCAAGTACTTATATCCACTTACACACAATTACACACACTTACATGCACTTACACGTACTTACATGTACTTACACGTACTTACACGTACTTAGTTTCACGTACACCTACTTACACCTACTTTCACGCACTTACATGCACTTACAGTCACTTACACAAACTTACACGCACTTACATGCACTTACACGCACTTACATACACTTACACACACTTACACGTCCTTATAACACTTACATGCACTTACACACACTGACACACCCTAACACGCACCAGCATGTACCAACACGCACTTACACGTACTTACACACACTTGAACACACTTGCACGTACTTACACAAACTTACAACGACTTACACGTACTTAAACTGAACCTACATGCACTTACACGTACCTACACGTAGTTGCACGCACTTACACACACGTAGACAAACGTACACATACTTACATGCACTTACGCAAACTTACACACACTTACATGCACTTACTCCCACTTATTCGTGCTTATACGCACTTACATGCACTTACACGCACTTACATACACTTACATGTACTTATACGAACTTACACGCACTTACATGCACTTACACGTACATACACACACTTACACTTACACGCACTTACATGCACTTACACGCACTTACACGCACTTATATGCACTTACACACACTTACACGTACTTACCCACACTTACACAAAGTTACACGCACTAACACGCACTGACACACACTAGCATGTACTTACACGTACTTACACCCTTTCACACGCACTTGTACAAACTTACGCATACAAACACACACTTACATGCACCTACACGCACTTACACGCACTTACACATACTTACACGCACTTACACGTACTTACACGCACTTACACGTACTTACACACACTTACACACACTAACACACACTTACACGCACTTCTACGCACTTACACGGACTTACACACACTTACACGTACTTCCACATACTTACACCTACCTATACGCACTTATCCACACATACACGCACTTACATGCACCTACACACACTTACATGCACTTCAACACACTTACATGCACTTCCACGCACTTATATGCACTTACAGATACTTACACGTACTAACACACACTTACACGTACTAACACACACTTACACCCACTTAAACGTACTTACATGCACTTACACAAACTTACACGAACTTAGACGCACTTACACGCATTTAAACTGAACTTACACACACTTACACGTACATAAACGTACTTGCACGCACTTACACGTACTTACACACACCTACATGCACTTACACCTACTTACACACACTTACATGCACTTACATGCACTTACACGAAATTACACGCACTTTCACACACTTACACAAACGTACAGGCACTTACACGCACTTATGCAAACTTACACACACTTACACGCACTTACACGCACTTATACACACTTATATGCACTTACACACACTTACACGCACTTACACGCACTTACACGCACTTACATGCACTTACCCACACTTACACAAACTTACACGTACTTACGCACAGACATGCACTTACACGCACTTACATGCACTTACACGCACTTACACACACTTCCACAAACTTATACGCACTTACATGCACTAAAACATACTTACACGAACGTACACCCACTTACACGCACTTACACGTACTTATATGTACTTACACGTACTTACACGTACTTACTTGCACTTACACGTACTTACACCTACTTACACATACTTACATGCAGTTACAGGCACTTACACGTACTTACATGCACTTACACACACTTACATGCCCTTACACACACTTACATGCACTTACACACACTGACACACACTAACACGCACTAACATATACCAACACGAACTTACACATACTTACATGCACTTAAACACACTTGCACGCACTTACACAAACATACACGGACTTACACGTACTTAAACTGAGCTTACATGCACTTACATACACCTACACGCAATTACACGCACTTATACACACTTAGACAAACGTACACGCACTTACACACACTTACGCGAACTTACACATACATTCACGCTCTTATACGCAATTATATATACTTATACGCACTTACATGCACTTACACGCACTTACATACACTTACATGCACTTACACAAACGTACACGTACTTACACGCACTTACACGTACATACACACACTTACACTTACACGCACTTACATGCACTTATACGCACTTACACGAACTTATACGCATTCACACGCACTTGCACACAATTACACGAACTTATACGTACTTACACGCACTTACCCGCACTTACACAAAGTTACACGCACTAACATGCACTGTCATGCACCTACTTACACGCACTTACACCCACTTGTACAAACTTATACGTACTTACACGCACTTACACCTACCTACACGCTCTTACACACACATACACGTACTTACACACACTTACACGCACTTACACGTACTTACACGTACTGACATGCACTTACACACACTAACAAGCACTTACACGCACTTACATGTACTTACACGCACTTACACACAGTTACACCCACTTCCACGTACTTACACCTACCTTTAGGCACTTATCCGCACATACACGCACTTATACGCATTTACACACACCTACGTGTACTTACACACACTTACATGCACTTACACACACTTATATGCACTTACACATACTTACACGCATTAACACACACTAACACGTACTAACACACACTTACACGCACTTAAACGTACTTACACACACTTACACAAACGTACACAAACTTAGACGCACTAACACACATTTAAACTGAACTTACACGCACTTATACGCACTTAAACAAACTTGCACGCACTTACACGTACTTACACGCACCTACACGCACTTACACCTACTTACACACACTTACACGCACTTACACACACTTATACGTAATTACACCCACTTACACACACTTACACAAACGTACAGGCACTTACAAGCAATTATGCAAGATTAAACACACTTACACGCACTTAGACACACTTATACACACTTATATGCACTCACACACACCTACACAAACTTACACGCACTTACACACACTTACACGCACTTACCTACACTAACACAAAGTTACACGTACTTACACGCAGAGACACGCACTTACACACACTTACATGCACTTACACACACTTACACGCACTTCCAAAAACTTATACACACTTACATGCACTAAAACGCACTTACACAAACTTACACGCACTTACACGCACTTACATGCACTTACACACACTTACACAAACTTACACACACTTACACACACATACATGCACTTATACGTACTTATGCGCACTTATACGCACTTACACGCACTTACACGCACTAACACATACTTACACGCACTTACACCCAGTTACAAGTACTTACGCGCACTTACATGTACTTACACGTACTTACACGCACCTACATGCACTTACCCACACTAACACAAACTTACATGCACTTGCACGCATTGACAGGCACTTACATGCACTTACGTGCACATTCACGCACTTACAAACACTTACACATACTTACACGCATTTACACGCACTTATGCGCACTTACCCGTACTTACACGCACTTGCACGCACTTACACAAACTTGCTAGCACTTACACGCACTTACACCTACTTTCACATACTTACACGCACTTACACAAACGTCCACGCACTTACACGCACTTACACATACTTACATGCACTTACTGGTGCTTACACGCACTTGCTTGCACTTGCAAGTACTTACACCCACTTATCCACACTTACACACACTTACACGCACTTACACGTGCTTACATGTACTTACACGTACCTACACGCACTAACTTGCACTTACACGTACTTTCACGTACTTACACGCACTTACACGCACTTACACACACTTTCATGCACGTACACACACTTACACACACTTACGCAAATGTACACGTACATACACACACTTACTCAAATGTACACGCACTTACATATACTTACACGCACTAACACGCACTTACACGTACTTGCAAGCACTTACACACACTTACACGCCCTTATACATACTTACACACACTTATACACACTTACACGCACTAACGTGTACTAACACACACTTACACGCACTTCCCCATACTTACACGCACTTAAACGTACTTACACGCACTTACACACACATACACATACTTGTACGTACTTACACACATCTACACGAACTTACACGCATTTAAACTGAACTTACACACACTTACACGTACTTAAACTGAACTTACACGCACTTACACACACTTACACGCACTTGCACGCACTTACACGCACTTACACACACCTACACGTACATACACACACTTATACGCACTTACACACAATTGCAGGAACTTATACAAACTTACACCCACCTAAACTGAACTTACACGCACTTACATGCACTTCTACGCACTTACACTCACTTACACGCACTTACACGTACTCACATGCACTTACACGCACTTATACAAACTTCGACCGCAGTTTTACGCACTTACACGCACTTACACGCACTTACACAAACTTTCATTTGCTTACACACATTTACACGCACTTAAACGCAGGGACACGCACTTACACATACTTACACGCACTGACACACACTTACATACACTTACACGCACTTACACACACTTACACGTGATTACACAACCTTACACATACTTACACACGCTTAAACGTACTTACACAAACTAAAACCGCACTTACACTAACTTAAACCGTATTTGCACGCACTTACAGGAACTTACGCAAACTTACACGCACTTACACGTACTTGCACGCACTTACACAAACTTACACATACTTGCACACACTTACATGTACTTGCACATCCGTACATATACGTACACGCACTTACATGCACGTACACGTACTTACACATACTCACACTTACTTACACACACTTACACGTACTTACACGCACTTAGTTGCACTAACACATACTTGCATGTACTTACACGTACTTACACACACTTAAACGCACATACACGTACTTACACAAACTTACACGCACTTACACGCACTTACACACACTTACATGCACTTACACGTACTTACACGCACTTGCACACACTTACTGACTTACACGCACTAAAGCGCACTTAAACGCACGTACATGCACGTACACGCACTTACATGCACATTCACGCACGTGCACGTACTTACAAATACTTACACGCACTTACACGCACGTACACACCCATACACGAACTTATACACATTTAAACGCACTTACACGCACTTACACTCACTTACATGCACCTACATGCACTTACACAAACTTACAAAAACTTATACAAACTTACATGTAGTTATATGTACTTACACGCACTTTCACGCACTTACACGCACTTACACGTACTTACACGCACTTACACGCACTATCACACACTTACATACACTTATACACACTTCAACAAACTCACACATACTTACACAAACTTACACGTACTTACAAGCACGTACACACACTTACACGTACTTACACGCACTTACACGCACTCACACGAACTTAAACGCACTTACAGGTACTTACATGCACTCACACGCATTTACACAAACTGACACACACTGACACAAATGGAAACGCACTGACAGGCACTTATACGCACTTACACGCACTTACATAAATTTACACACTCTTACACGCACTTGCAAAAACGTACATGCAGTTACACGTACTAACAAGCACTTATATGACATACATGCACCTACACCCACTTACACGAACCTACACGCACTTACACGCACTTACACACACTTACACGTACTCACACGAATTAATACAAATCTACACGCATTTATACGCACTTGCACGCAATTACACGTACTGACACGCACTTACATATACTTTCCCACACTTACAGGCACTTACAAGTACTTATACGCACTTACACGTACTTACACACGCTTACACGCACTTACACGTACTTAGACACACTTTCATGCACTTACACGCACTTCCATGCACTAACACAAACTTACACGCACTTACACGTACTTACACGCACAAACACGAATTCAGAAACACTTACACGCACTTACACACACTTACACGCGCTTACACGCACTTACACGCACTTGTATGCTCTTACACATACTAACACACACTTATACGTACTTACACACACTTACACATGCTTACACGCACTTACACGCACTCACAACCACTTCCACCCACTTACACACACATATACGCACTAACATGCACTCACACACACTTACATGCACTTACATGCACTTAGAAGAACTTAAACCACACTTACACGCACTTACACGCACTCACATGCTCTTACACACACTTACACGCAATTACACGCATTAACACACACTCACACAAACGTACACATACTTACACGTACTTACACACACTTACACGCACTTATATCACTTACACGTACTTACACACACTTACACACACTTACAAACACTTACACGCACTTACACCCACTTATACACACTTATACACACTAATACGCACTTGCACGTGCTTACATGCACTTACACATGTTTACACGTACTTACTTGCACTTATACATACTTACACGCACTTTTTTGTACTTACACTTACTTACACGTACTTACACGCACTTACACGCACTTACACAAACTTACACGTACTTACACACACTTATATGCAGTTACACATAGTTACACGCACTTACACGCACTTACACGCACTTACACCAACTTACATTCACTTAGACGAACTAACACATACTTACATGAACTTACACAAACTTGCACACACTAACACGTACTTACACTCACTTACACCCACTTACACACACTTACACACACTTGTACGTACTTATACGCACTTACACCTGCTTACTCATATTTACACACACTAGGATGCACTTACACGTACTTACTTGCACTTACACGTACTTACACGTACCTCCACACACTTACATGCACTTACATACCTATACACGCACTTACATACACTTACACGCATTTACACACACTTACACAAACTTACACGCACTTACACAAACGTACACGTACTTACACGCACATAAAGGCACTTACACGTACTTACACGCACTTACGCTTACTTACACGTACTTACACGCACCTATACGCACGCAACTACACATACTTACACGCACCTATACGCACTTACACGCACTTAAATGCACTTACATGCACTTACACGAACTTACACGCACTTAAACGTACTTGCACGCACTTACACGCACTTACACGCACTAACACACACTTACACGCACTTACACGTACTTACATGCACTTACACGCATTTACACACACTTACACACACTTATACAAATGTACACGTACTTACACCTACTAACACGTACTGACAGGCACTTTCTCGCACTTACACACACTTACACGCACTTACACGTACTTACATGCACATATACGCACTAGCACGCACTTGCACCCATAGACACGCACTTACACGCACTTACACACACTTACACACAATTACACGCACTTACACGCATTTACATGCACTTGCATGCATTTAGACGCACTTACACGTTCTTACACGCACTGACACGAACTTACAAACAATTTCCTTGCACTTAAACGCACTTGCACAAACGTACATGCAATTACATGCACTAACACGCACAGACATATACTTACACACACTTACACACATTTACACGCACTTACACCAACTAACACTAATCTACACGCACTTACACGCACTTATACTCACTTACACGCAATTGCACGCATTTCCACGTACTTACATGCACTTACGCGCACTTACAGGCACTTACATGAACTTACACGCATTTCCATGTACTTACACGCACTTACACACACTTACACACACTTACACGCACTTACACATACTATCACACACTTACACGTACCTACATGCACTTATGAGCACTTACACATACTTGCATGCACTTGCACACACTTACACACACTTACACATACTTACACGAACTAACACAAACCTACACGTAACTACACACACTTAAACGCAATTACACACACTTACACGCACTTAAACGCACCTACACATACTTTCACGCACTTACATGTACTTACACGTACTTACACAAACTTACACACACTTAGACCCACTGACACGCACTTACACGCACTTGCACGCACTTACACGCACTTACACATACTTACACGCACTTACATGCACTTACACGCACTTATACGTACTTACACGCACTTACACGTACATTCACGTACTTACACGTACATACACACACTTACATCTATGCTGACTACCTTACTAAGTGATCGATGATCGAGGTCGACAATCGATCTCTATCTCTTAGGGCAAGTGAACCACCATCGACAATCGACTAGGACACACAATGCTGAGAATCGGCTCAAACCCGGCATTCCCCTTCTCTCATCCACGGCCTATCATTTCCCACCATTAATTTTCACTTTAATCCATCTTAACATTGTCAACCCCTCATCCATACATGTGGACCCGGGTTCCATTGCACGTCCCTTTATAGGTTCTCCTCTTTATTCCTCCCAGCGGCTAGTCATCAACCTAGTCGTTGACAAGGTCGACGACTGCCGTTTGTCGATCATCTCGAGGTGATCCACGATCGAGATCAGCATAGACTTACACGCACTTGCACGTACTAACACACACTTGCACGCACTTACAGACACTTACACGTACTTACACACAGTTACATACACTTACACATAACTACACGCACTTACATGCATGTACACGTACTTACACGCACTTACAAATACTTTCACACACTTAAATGCACTTACACGCACTTCCACGTACTTACACGCACTTACACACACTTACACGTACTTACATGCACTTACACGAACTTACACACACTAACACGCACTGACACACATTGACATGTACTTGCATTCACTAACACGCACTTACACGCACTTGCACATATTTACATGCACTTACACGCACTTGCACAAACTTACATGCATTTACACGCACTAACACGCACTTACATGACTTACACACACTTACACACACTTTCACAAACCTACACGCACTTACACGCACTTACATACACTTACAAGCACTTACACAAACTAACAGGAACGTACACGCATTTACACGCACTTGCACGCAATTACATACACTTACACCCACTTACACGCACTTACATATACTTTCACACACTTACACGCACTTACGAGTACTTACACACACTTACACGCACTCACACGCACTTACACGCATTTACACGCACTTACATGCACTTACACGCACTTACACGTGCTAACACAAACTTACACGCACATACACATACATACACACACTTACACATACTTACAGTACTAACACAAACTTACACATACTTACACGTACTTACACGAACTTACATACACTGACACGCACTAACACCCACTGATACGCACTTGCACGCACGTACACACACTTACACGCACTTACACGCACTTACACGTACTTACACACATTTACATGCACTTACACGTACTAACACGTACTTACATGACTTACACGCACTTACACACACTTACATGAACCTACACACACTTACACGCACTTACAGACTTACACGCACTTGCACAGACAAACACGAACCTACACGCATTTACACACACTTGCACGCAATTACAAGCACTTACACACACTTACACGTACTTACATATACGTTCACACACTAACACATACGTTCAAGTACTTCCACGGACTTACACACACTTACACATATTTAAAACACAGTTACACGCACTTACATGCACGTACACGAACTTACACGCACTTACATGCACTTACATGCACTTACGCGCACTAACACAAACGCACTTACACGCACTTACACACACTTTCATGCACTGACACGTACTTAGAAAGACTTACACGCACTTACACGCACTTACACACACATACATGCACTTGCATGCACTTACATGCACTAATACGCAGTTACACGCACTTACACGCACTTACACATACTTACACGCACTTACATGCACTTACATGCACTTATACGTACTTACACGCACTTACACGTACATACACGTACATACACGTACTTACACGTACATACACACACTTACATCTATGCTGACTACCTTACTAAGTGATCGATGATCGAGGTCGACAATCAATCTCTATCTCTTAGGGCAAGTGAACCACCATCGACAATCGACTAGGACACACAAAGCTGAGAATGGGCTCAAACCCGGCATTCCCCTTCTCTCATCCACGGCCTATCATTTCCCACCATTAATTTTCACTTTAATCCATCTTAACATTGTCAACCCCTCATCCATACATGTGGACCCGGGTTCCATTGCACGTCCCTCTATAGGTTCT
>SZWC01000299.1:100482-145522 GCA_023375785.1 Penium margaritaceum | reverse complement strand
TACACGCACTTATACGTACTTACACGCACTTACACGTACATTCACGTACTTACACGTACATACACACACTTACATCTATGCTGACTACCTTACTAAGTGATCGATGATCGAGGTCGACAATCGATCTCTATCTCTTAGGGCAAGTGAACCACCATCGACAATCGACTAGGACACACAATGCTGAGAATCGGCTCAAACCCGGCATTCCCCTTCTCTCATCCACGGCCTATCATTTCCCACCATTAATTTTCACTTTAATCCATCTTAACATTGTCAACCCCTCATCCATACATGTGGACCCGGGTTCCATTGCACGTCCCTCTATAGGTTCTCCTCTTTATTCCTCCCAGCGGCTAGTCATCGACCTAGTCGTTGACAAGGTCGACGACTGCCGTTCGTCGATCATCTTGAGGTGATCGACGATCGAGATCAGCATAGACTTACACGCACTTGCACGTACTAACACACACTTGCACGCACTTACAGACACTTACACGTACTTACACACAGTTACATACACATAACTACACGCACTTACGCGCATGTACACGTACTTACACGCACTTACAAATACTTTCACACACTTAAACGCACTTACACACACTTCCACGTACTTACACGCACTTATACACACTTACACGTACTTACATGCACTTACACGAGCTTACACACACTAACACGCACTGACACACATTGACATGTACTTGCATGCACTAACACGCACTTACACGCACTTGCACATATTTACATGCACTTACACGCACTTGCACAAACTTACATGCATTTACACGCACTAACACGCACTTACATGACTTACACACACTTACACACACTTTCACGAACCTACACGCACTTACACGCACTTACATACACTTACAAGCACTTACACAAACTAACAGGAACGTACACGCATTTACACGCACTTGCACGCAATTACATACACTTACACCCACTTACACGCACTTACATATACTTTCACACACTTACACGCACTTACGAGTACTTACACGCACTTACACACACTCACACGCACTTACACGCATTTACACGCACTTACATGCACTTACACACACTTACACATGCTAACACAAACTTACACGCACATACACATACTTACACACACTTACACATACTTACAGTACTAACACAAACTTACACATACTTACACGTACTTACACGAACTTACATACACTGACACGCACTAACACCCACTGACACACACTTGCACGCAAGTACACGCACTTACACGCACTTACACGCACTTACACGTACTTACACACATTTACATGCACTTACACGTACTAACACGTACTTACATGACTTACACACACTTACACGCACTTACATGAACCTACACACACTTACACGCACTTACAGACTTACACGCACTTGCACAGACAAACACGAACCTACACGCATTTGCACACACTTGCACGCAATTACAAGCACTTACACACACTTACACATACTTACATATACGTTCACACACTAACACATACATTCAAGTACTTCCACGGACTTACACACACTTACACATATTTAAAACACAGTTACTCGCACTTACATGCACAAACACGCACTTACACGCACTTACATGCACTTACACGCACTTACGCGCACTAACACAAACGCACTTACACGCACTTACACACACTTTCATGCACTGACACGTACTTAGAAAAACTTACACGCACTTACACGCACTTACACACACATACATGCACTTGCATGCACTTACATGCACTAATACGCAGTTACACGCACTTACACGCACTTACACATACTTACACGCACTTACATGCACTTACAGGCACTTATACGTACTTACACGCACTTACACGTACATACACGTACATACACGTACTTACACGTACATACACACACTTACATCTATGCTGACTACCTTACTAAGTGATCGATGATCGAGGTCGACAATCGATTTCTATCTCTGAGGGCAAGTGAACCACCATCGACAATCGACTAGGACACACAATGCTGAGAATGGGCTCAAACCCGGCATTCCCCTTCTCTCATCCACGGCCTATCATTTCCCACCATTAATTTTCACTTTAATCCATCTTAACATTGTCAACCCCTCATCCATACATGTGGACCCGGGTTCCATTGCACGTCCCTTTATAGGTTCTCCTCTTTATTCCTCCCAGCGGCTAGTCATCAACCTAGTCGTTGACAAGGTCGACGACTGCCGTTTGTCGATCANATCTCTATCTCTTAGGGCAAGTGAACCACCATCGACAATCGACTAGGACACACAATGCTGAGAATGGGCTCAAACCCGGCATTCCCCTTCTCTCATCCACGGCCTATCATTTCCCACCATTAATTTTCACTTTAATCCATCTTAACATTGTCAACCCCTCATCCATACATGTGGACCCGGGTTCCATTGCACGTCCCTCTATAGGTTCTCCTCTTTATTCCTCCCAGCAGGTAGTCATCGACCTAGTCGTTGACAAGGTCGACGACTGCCGTTCGTCGATCATCTCGAGGTGATCGACGATCGAGATCAGCATAGACTTACACGCACTTGCACGTACTAACACACACTTGCCCGCACTTACAGACACTTACACGTACTTACACACAGTTACATACACTTACACATAACTACACGCACTTACATGCATGTACATGTACTTACACGCACTTACAAATACTTTCACACACTTAAACGCACTTACACGCACTTCCACATACTTACACGCACTTATACACACTTACACGTACTTACATGCACTTACACAAACTAAAACACACTAACACGCACTGACACGCATTGACATGTACTTGCATGCACTAACACGCACTTACACGCACTTGCACATATTTACATGCACTTACACACACTTGCACAAACTTACATGCACTTACACACACTAACTCGCACTTACATGACTTACACACACTTACACACACTTTCACAAACCTACACGCACTTACACGCACTTACATACACTTACAAGCAATTACACAAACTAACAGGAACGTACACACATTTACACGCACTTGCACGCAATTACATACACTTACACCCACTTACACGCACTTACATATACTTTCACACACTTACACGCACTTACGAGTACTTACACGCACTTACACGCACTCACACGCACTTACACGCATTTACACGCACTTACATGCACTTACACGCACTTACACATGCTAACACAAACTTACACGCACATACACATACTTACACACACTTACACATACTTACAGTAGTAACACAAACTTACACATACTTACACGTACTTACACGAACTTACAGACACTGACACGCACTAACACCCACTGACACGCACTTGCACGCACGTACACGCACTTACACCCACTTACACGCACTTACACGTACTTGCACACACTTACATGCACTTACACGTACTAACACGTACTTACATGACTTACACACACTTACACGCACTTACATGAACCTACACACACTTACACGCACTTACAGACTTACACACACTTGCACAGACAAACACGAACCTACACGCATTTACACACACTTGCACGCAATTACAAGCACTTACACACACTGACACGTACTTACATATACGTTCACACACTAACACATATGTTCAAGTACTTCCACGGACTTACACACACTTACACATATTTAAAACACAGTTACACGCACTTACATGCACGTACACGAACTTACACGCACTTACATGCACTTACACGCACTTACGCGCACTAACACAAATGCACTTACACGCACTTACACACACTTTCATGCACTGACACGTACTTAGAAAGACTTACACGCACTTACACGCACTTACACACACATACATGCACTTGCATGCACTTACATGCACTAACACACAGTTACACGCACTTACATGCACTTACACATACTTACACGCAATCACACGAACTTACACACACTTACATGCACTTACACAAACGTTAACTGCACTTATACGCACTTAAACGCACGTACATGCTCTTACACACACTTACACGCACTTACACGCACTAACACACACTTACACAAACTTTCACATACTCACATACACTCATATGCACTTGTACATACTTAAATGCACTTACACATACTTAAATGCACTTACACATACTTACACGCACTTAAACACACTTAAATGTACTTACATTCACTTATACACACTTACACGCACTTACACGCACTTACATGCACTTACACACTTACACGCACTTACACGTACTTACACCCACTTACACATACTTACACGCACTTACACGCACTTACACGTACTTACATGCACTTACACGTACTTACACACACTTACACGTACTTACACGTACTTACTTGCACTTACACGTACTTATACGTACTTACATGCACTTACACGCACTTACATGCACTTATACGCACTTGCACGTACTTAAACACACTTACACACAACTACACGCACTTACACGCATTTACACACACTTCCACGCACTTACACGCACTTACACGCACTTACACGAACTTACATTCACTTAGACATTCTAATACGTACATACATGCACTTACAAGCACTTACACACACATGCACGTACTTACACGCACTCACATGTGCTTACACGTATTTACACACAATTACATACACTTACACGCACTTACTTGCACTTACACATACTTATATGTACTAACATACACTTACACGCACTTACACACACTTACAAGCACTTACACACACTTGCATGCATATACACGTTCTAACACACACTTACATGCACTTACACGCACTTACATGATGTTACACGCAGTTACACAAATTTACACGTACTAGAACGCACTTACACGTACATAAAGGCACTAACACACACTTACACGCACTTAGACTTACTTACACTCACTTACGTGCACTTTCACGTAATTGGACGCACTTACACGCACTTAAACGCACTGACACCCACTTACACGCACTTGCACGCACTTAAACGCACTTACATAGATTTACACAGACTTACACGCACTTACACGTACTTCCACGCACTTACACGCACTTACACACACTTTCACGTACTTACACACACTTACACGCACTTATACGTCCTTACGTGCACTTACATGCACTTACACGCATTTACACACACTTGCACACACTTATATGCACTTACATGCACTTTCACGCACTTATACGCAGTTACATGCACTTACATGCACTTAAACATACTTACACCAACTTACATTCACTTAGACAAACTAACACATACTTCCATGAACTTACACAAACTTGCACACACTTACACATACTTACACGCACTTACATGCACTTACACACACTTACACGCACTTACACGCACTTGCACGCACTTACATGTACTTACACTTGCTTACTCATGTTAACACACATTTGCATACACTTACACGTACTTACTTGCACTTACACGTACTTACACGTACTTACACGCACTTACACGCACTTACATACCTATACACACACTTACATGCACTTACACGCACTTACACAAACGTACACGTACTTACACGTACTTACACACACGTACAGGCACTTACACATACTTACATGCACTTACACTTACTTACACGTACTTACATGCAGCTACACGCACTTACACGCACTTACATGCACTTAAACACACTGACACACACTCACACGCACTTACACGCACTTAAACGCACTTACACGTACTTACACAAACTTACACGCACTTATACGGACTTGCACGCACTTACCCGCACTTACACACACTTACACGCACTTACACGCACTTACATGTACTTACATGACTTACACGCATTTACACACACTTACACACATTTACACAAATGTACACGTACTTACACCCACTAACAAACACTGACACACACTTTCACGCACTTACACACACTTATACACACTTACACGTACTTACATGCACATACACGCCCTCACATGCAATAAGATATACTTACACGCATTTACATGCACTTGCATGCACTTACACGCACTTACATGTACTTACATGCACTGACACATACTTACAAACACTTTCCTTGTACTTACACACACTTACACACACTTGCACAAACTTACATGCACTTACACGCACTAACACACACATACATGTACTTAAACACACTTGCACACACTTACATGCACTTACACAAACTAACACAAATCTATACGCACTTACACGCACTTACACACACTTACAATTACACGCACTTACACGTACTTGCACGCACTTACATGCACTTACACGTACTTACACAAACGTACACGCATTTACATGCACTTACACACACTTACACGCACTTACATCAACTTACACGCACTTACACATACTATCACACACTTAGACGCACTTACACATACTTACACGCACCTACATGCTTTTACGTGCACTTATACGTACTTGCATGCACTTGCACGCACTTACACACACTTACACGTACTTACACAAACCAACACGAACCTACTTGTAACTACACACATTTACACACAATTACACGCACTTACACGCACTTACACGCACCTACACATACTTTCACACATTTACACGTACTTACATGTACTTTCACGCACTTACACGCACTTACACGCACTTGCATGCACATACACAAACTTACACACACTTACACCCACTGACACGCACTTACACACACTTACACGTCCTTACACACACTTACATATACTTATACACACTTACATGCACTTACACACACTTACACGCACTTACACGCACTTACACGCACTTACACATACTTAGACGCACTTACACGAACCTACACGCACTTACATGCACTTACACGCACTTACACGCACTTACACGCACTTACACGCACTTTTATGCACATACACGCACTTACACGCACATACACGCACTTACACCTATGCAGACCACCTTACTAAGTGATCGATGATCGAGGTCGACGACCGATCTCTATCTCTTAGGGCAAGTGATCAACCATCGACAATCGACAAGGACACACAATGCTCAGACTGGGCTCAAACCCGGCACTCCCCTTCTCTCATCCACGGCCTATCCATTCCCACCATTAATTCTCACTTTAATCCATCTTAACATTGTCAACCCCTCATCCATACATGTGGACCCGGGTTCCATTGCACGTCCCTCTATAGGATCTCCTCCTTTTTTGTCCTCCCAGCGGCTAGTTGTCGACCTAGTCGTTAACCAGGTCGACGACTGCCAATCGTCGATCATCTCGAGGTGATCGACGATCGAAACCAACATAAACTTACACGCACTTACGAGTACTAGCACGCACTTGCACGCACTTACACACACTTACACGCACTTACACGCACTTACACGCACTTACACCAACTTACTTGCATTTATACACACTTGCACGCACTTACACGCACTTACACATACTTACACATAGTTACACACACTTACACCTAACTACACGCACTTACATGCATGTACACATACTTACATGCACTTACACATACTTTCACGCACTTACACATACTTATACACACTTACACGAACTCACACGCACTCACACAAACTAACATGCATTGACATGTACTTGCATGTACTTACACACACTTACACGCATTTACACGCACTTACACACACTTGCACAAACTTACATGCACTTACACGCACTAACACACACTTACATGACTTACACACACTTACACAAACCTGTACGCACTTGCGCGCACTTACACACACTTACAAGCACTTACACAAACCAACAGGAACCTACACGCATTTACACGCACTTGCACGCAATTACATGCACTTACACCCACTTACACGCACTTATACATACTTTCATACACTTACACGCACTTACAAGTACTTACACACACTTACATGCACTCATACACACTTCCACGCATTTACACGCACTTACATGCACTTACACGCACTTACACGCACTAACAAATACTTACACATACTTATACACACTTACACATACTTTAAATACATACACACACTTACACATACTTACACGCACTTACACGAACTTACACGCACTGACACGCACTGACACGCACTGACACGCACGTACACGCACTTACACGCACTTACACGCACTTGCACGCACTTAAACGTACTTACACGCACTTACATGCACTTACACGAACTAACACACACTTACATGACTTACACGCACTTACATGCACTTACATGAACCTACGCGCACTTACACGCACTTACAAACTTACACGCACTTACACAAACAAACACAAACCTACACGCATTTACACACACTTGCACGCAATTACACGCACTTACACACACTTACACGTACTTACATATATGTTCACACACTAACACGTACTTACAAGTACTTACACGCACTTACACATACTTACACACATTTACACACACTTACACGTACTTATACACACGTACAGGCACTTACATGCACTTACATGCACTTACATGCACTTACACGCACTTACACACACTAACACGAACTTACACACACTTACACACACTTACACACAGTTTCACGCACAGATACGAACTTAGAAAGACTAACACACACTTCCACGCACTTACGCACACATACATGCACTTGCATGCACTTACATGCACTAATACGCACTTATACTCACTTACACATGCTTACACGCAATCACACGCACTTACATGCACTTACACAAACTTTAACTGCACTTATACACACTTACACGCACTTACATGCTCTTACACACACTTACACGCACTTACACACACTAACACACACTTACACAAACTTTCACGTACTCACATACACTTATATGCACTTACACACACTTAAATGCACTTACACATACTTACACACACTTACACACACACTTAAATGTACTTACATTCACTTATACACACTTACATGCACTTACACGCACTTACATGCACTTATACACACTTGCACGCACTTACACGTAATTCTACTTACTTACACACACTTACACACACTTACACGCACTTACACGTACTTACATGTACTTACACGTACTTCCACGTACTTACACGTACTTCCACGTACTTACTTGCACTTATACGTACTTATACGTACTTAGACGCACTTACACGCACTTACATGCACTTACACACACTTAAACACACTTTAATGCACTTTCACACACTTACACACACCTACATGCACTTACACGTATTTACACGCACTTACACACACTTACACGCACTTACACGCACTTACCTGAACTTACATTCACTTAGACAAACTAATACGTACATACATGCAATTACAAGCACTTACACACACTTGCACATACTTACACGCACTCACAGGTGCTTACACGTATTTACACACAATTGCATATACTTACACGCACTTACTTGCACTTACACGTACTTACATGTACTAACATACACTTACACGCACTTACATGCACTTACATGCACTTGCATGCATATAGACATTCTAACACACACTTACATGCACTTACACGCACTTACACAAACTTACATGCAGTTACACAGACTTACACGTACTAGAATGCACTTACACATACGTACAGGCACTTACACACACTTATACGCACTTACACTTACTTACACTCACTTACCTACACTTTCACCCAATTGCACGCACTTACTCGAACTTAAACGCACTGACACACACTTACACGCACTTACCCGCACTTAGATGCACTTACACGGATTTACACTGACTTACACGCACTTTCACGTACTTGCACACACTTACACGCATTTACACACACTTCCACGCACTTACACACACTTACACGCACTTATCCGTACTTACATGCACTTACATGCACTGACACGCATTTACACACACTTGCACACACTTACACAAACGTACCGCACTTACATGAACTTACATAAACTTACACACACCTACACGTAGTTACATGCACTTACACGTACTTGTACGAACTTACACGTACGTACACGCACTTACCCACACTTACACCAACTTACACGGACTTACACACACTTACATATACTTATACGCACTTACACACCCTTACACGCACTTACATACACTTACACGCACTTACACACACTTACACGCACTTACACGCACTTACACGCACTTACACACACTTACACAAACTTCAACAAAATTACACCACTTAGACCGAACTTACACACACTTGCACGCACTTACACACACTAACACGCACTTACACACACTTACACGTACTTACACGCAATTAAAGGTACTTACACAAATAAACACGTACTTACATGCATTTAGACGCACTTACGCACATTGACACGCACTTACACTTACTTACATGTACTTCAACGCACTTGCACATACTTATATGTACTTATACGCACTTACACGCACTTACACGTACTTACACATACTTACACGCACTTACAGGCATTTTGACGTACTTCCACGCACTTCCACGCACTTACATGGACTTACACGCACTTACACACATGTACATGCACCTACACGAACTTACACACACTTAGAAAAACATACACAAACTTAGACGCACTTACACGTACTAACATGCACTTACAAATACTTATACGCACTTACACACACTTACACGTACTTACACACACTTGGACGCACTTATACGCACTTATACGCTCTTACACGCACTTACACATCCTTACACGCACTTACACGCACTTCCATACACTTACATACACTTACATATACTTACTTGCACTAACAA
This sequence comes from Penium margaritaceum, assembly GCA_023375785.1. Classification (NCBI taxonomy): domain Eukaryota; kingdom Viridiplantae; phylum Streptophyta; class Zygnematophyceae; order Desmidiales; family Peniaceae; genus Penium; species Penium margaritaceum. Next base: position 134,912 of record SZWC01000299.1, on the reverse strand, counting down.
GAACTTAAATCGCATTTACACGCACTCACACACACTTATACACACTTACACACACTTCCACGCACTTGCATGCACTTACACGCACTTACACATGCTTACACACACTTACATGCATATACATACATTTACACTCACTTACACGCACTTACACACACAAACACAAACTTACACGCACTTACACAAACTTACACGTACTTATACGCACTTACACGCACGTACAGGCACTTACACGCAATTACATGCACTTACACGTACTTACACGCACTGACACAAACTTACAACCAGTTACATGCACTTACACGCATTTACACGCACTTACATGCACTTACACGCACTTGTATGCACTTACACATACTAACACGCACTTACACGCAATGACACACACATACACATGCTTACACACACTTACACACACTCACAACCACTTCCACCCACTTACACACACATGAACGCACTTACACGCACTTACACACACTTACACACACTTACATGCACTTACACGAACTTAAACCACACTTACACGCACTTACAAGTACTTACATGCTCTTACACACACTTACATGCAATTACACACAATAACAAACACTAACACAAACGTACACATACTTACACGTACTTACACACACTTACACGCACTTACATGTACTTTCACACACTTACACGTACTTACATCACTTACACGTACTTATACACACTTACACACAATTACACACACTTACACGCACTTACACCCACTTACACACACGTATACACACTAATACGTACTTACACGTGCTTACATGCACTTACACGTATTTACACGCACTTACTTACACTTATACGTACTTACAGGCACTTATTAGCACTTACACGTACTTACACGCAATTACACAAACTTACACGCACTTACACACACTTATACACACTTACACGCACTTTCACGCACTTACACGCAGTTACATGCACTTACACGCACTTAAACGCACTTACACTAACTTACATTCACTTAGACAAACTAACACGTACTTACATGCACTTACACAAACTTGCACGCACTTACACGTACTTACACGCACTTACATGCACTTACACACACTTACACGCACTTACACGTACTTGCACGCACTTACACACACTTACACTTGCTTACTCCTATTTACACACACTTGCATGCACTTACACGTACTTACTTGCACTTACACATACTTACACGTACTTACACGCACTTACACGTACTTACATGCCTAAACACGTACTTACATACACTTACACGCACTTACACAAACGTACACATACTTACACGTACTTACACGCACGTACAGGCACTTATACATACTTACACGTATTTACACTTACTTACACTTACTTACATGCAACTACACGCACTTACACGCACTTACATGCACTTAAACGCACTGACACACACTCACACGCACTTACACGCACTTAAACACATTTACACGCACTTACACAAACTTACACGCTCTTACACGGACTTGCACGCACTCTCCCGCACTTACACACACTTGCACGCACTCACACGCATTTACATGTACTTACACGCACTTACACGCATTTACACACACTTACACACACTTACACAAATGTACACATACTTACACCCACTAACACACACTGACATGCACTTTCACGCACTTACACACACTTATACGCACTTACACGTACTTACATGCACATACACGCCCTTACATGCAATTACATGCAGTTACACGCATCTACATGCACTTGCATGCACTTACACGCACTTACACGTACTTACATGTACAGAGACGAACTTACAAACACTTTCCTTGCACTTACACGCACTTACACACACTTGCACGAACTTACACACACTTACACAAACTAACACTAATCTACATGCACTTACGCGCATTTACACACACTTACACGCAATTACACGCACTTATACATACTTACACGCACTTACATGCACTTACACGTACTTACACAAACCTACACGCATTTTCATGCACTTACACGCACTTACACATACTTACATCAACTTACACGCACTTACACATACTATCACACACTTACACACACTTACACATACTTACACGTACTTACACAAACATACACGCACCTATATGCACTTACGCGCACTTACTCGTACTTGCATGCACTTACACAAAGTTAGATGAACTTACACGCACTTACACAAACTTACAAAAACTTACACGCACTCACACGCATTTACGCGTACTTACACGCCTTGACTCGCACTTACACGCACTTCAACGCAATTCAACGCACTTAGACGCACTTACACACACTTCAACGCACTTGCACATACTTACACGTACTTATACGCACTTACACAGACTTACACGCACTTACACACACTTACATTCACTTACATGCACTTACATGCACTTCAACGCACTTACATGCACTTACACATACTTATACGCACTTCTATGGACTTACAAGCACATACACGCACTTACACCAACTTACACATACTAACACGCACTTACACGCACGTACAGGCACTTACACACACTTACACACAATTACACTTGCTTACGCACACTTACACGTACTTACATGCAATTACACGCACTTATAAGCTCTTAAACGCACTGATATAAACTTACACGCACTTACACGCACATACACACACTTACACACATTGGCACGAACTTACATGCACTTACACGCACTTAAACACACTTACACACACTTACACTCACTTACATGCACTAACATGTACATACACACACTGACACATACTTACACGCACTTCCACACATGTACACATACTTACACGCACTTACACGCACGTAAATGCACTTACACGTACTTACACGCACTGACATGCACTTACACGTACTTACACACACGTACTCAAACTTACATGCACTTACACGCACTTACTGCACTTACACGCACTTACTCGCACTTACACCAACTTACACGCACTTATACACAGTGAGACACACTTACACGTACTTACACACACTTACATGCACTTACACAAACTTACACGCTCTTACACACACTTACACGTCCTAACACACACTGACACATACTTACACGCACTTGCATGCACTTACACGCACTTACTTGTGCTTACATGTACTTACACATACTTACACGCACTTACACACACTTACACGTACTCACCTGCATAGACATGTACTTACACACACTTACACACACTAACACAAATTTACACGCACTTACACAAACTTACACGTACTTTTACGCACATACACGTACGTAAAGGTACTTACATGCACTTACACGCACTTACACTTACTTACACGCACTTACACGCACTTACACGCAATTGCACGCACTTACACGCACTGAAACACACTTACACGTACCTACACGCACTTACATGCACTTAAACGCACTTACACGCATTTACACAAAATTAAATGCACTTACACATATTTGCACACACTTACACACACATACACATATTTACACGCACTTACACACACTTACATACACTTACACGTGCTTACACGTACTTACGTGCACTTATACGCTTTTAAACAAACTTAGACACACACACAAACGCACACGTACTTACACGCACTTACACGCACTTACACGCTCTTACACGCACTTACACGCACTTACACACACTTACACAAACTTACACAAACTCACATGCACCTACACGCACTTACACAGACTTCCACGCACTTGCACAAAACTACACATACTTACACGCACTTACACACACTGAAACGCACTTACACACACCTACACACACTTACACGTACTTACACATACTTACACGCACTTACACGTACTTACACGTACTTGCATACACTTACACGTACTTGTAGCACTTACAGGTACTTACTCACACTTGCACACACTTACACAAACTTACACAAAATTACACCACTTCAACTGAACTTACACGCACTTGCACACACTTACATACACTAAAACGCACTTACACTCACTTCCACGCACTTACACGTACTTACACGCACATACATGCACTTACACAAACTTACATGCACTTACACGCATTAACACGCACTTACACGCACTGACACGCACTTACACGCACTTACATGCACTTCAACGCACTTGCACATACTTACATGCACTTATACGCACTTACATGCACTTACACACACTTACACGCACTTACATGCACTTACAGGCATTTTGAAACACTTACACTTACTTACACGCACTTACACACACTTACATGCACCTACACAAACTTACACGCACTTACACGTACTTATACAAACATACACGCACGTACACGTACTAACACGTACTTACACGTAATTACACGCACTTACACGCACTTATATGCATTTACACGCACTTACACGTACTTGGACGCATTTACACACACCCATACACACTTAGACGCACTTATACGCACTTACACGCACTTACACACACTTACACGCACTTACATGCACTTACACACACTTACACGCACTTACACAAAACTACACGTACAATACTTACACGCACTTAGACACACTTACAAGCACTTACATGCACTAATACGCACTTCCATGCACTTACACGAACTGAAACTGCACTTAGACGCACTTACACAAAGTTACACGTACTTACACACACTTACACGCACTTGTACGTACTTACACGCACTTACACATGCTTACACGCACTTACATGCATATACACGCACTCACGTACACCTACATGCACTTACATGCACTTACACGAACTTACACGTACTTATACAAACTTACACGTACTTACATCCACTTACACGTACGTACACACACTTACATGCAATTACACGCACTTACACGCACTTGAATGCACAGACACAAACTTACATGCACTTACATGCACTTACACGTACTTGAACGCATTTACACCAACTTGCAGGCACTTAAATGCACTTACACGCACTTACATGCCCTTACACGAACTTACACGTACTTACACGTACTTACACGTACTAACCCAAACATTCACATACTTACACGCACGTACACGCACTTAAACACACTTACATGCACTTACACACACGTACATGTACTTACACACACTTAAACGCACTTACACGCACTTACACGCACTTACACAAATTACACACACTTACACATGCTTACACATACTTACACGTAGCTACACAAATGTACATGCACTTACATGCACTAACACGCACTTACTGAACTTACACATACTTACCCACACTTACACCAACTTCCACGCACTTACAAGCAGTGACACGCACTTACACGCACTTACACACACTTATACATACTTATAGGCACTTACACGTACTTACACGTACTTAAACGTACTTACACACACTTACACGTACTTACACACGCTTAAACGAACTTAAACCGCACTTACACGCACTTAAACACACTTACATGCACTTACACACACTATCACGCACTTACACGAACTTACATGTACTTACACGTACTTATATACACTTACACATACTTACATGCCCTGACATGTACTTTCACGCACTAACTTGCAACTACAAGCACTTACAACTATTTACACACACTTACACGTACTTACACGCACTTACACGCACTTACACACACTTATACATACTTATACGTACTTACACGTACTTACACGTACTTACACGCACTTACACATACTTACACACACTTACACGTACTTACACATACTTACGCACACTTAAACACACTTATACGTACTTACACGCACTTACACGCACTTACACACACTTATACATACTTATACGTACTTACACGTACTTACACGTACTTACACGCACTTACACATACTTACACACACTTACACGTACTTACACATACTTACGCACACTTAAACACACTTATACGTACTTACACGCACTTACACGCACTTACACACACTTATACATACTTATACGTACTTACACGTACTTACACGTACTTACACGCACTTACACATACTTACACACACTTACACGTACTTACACATACTTACGCACACTTAAACACACTTATACGTACTTACACGCACTTACACGCACTTACACACACTTATACATACTTATACGTACTTACACGTACTTACACGTACTTACACGCACTTACACATACTTACACACACTTACACGTACTTACACATACTTACGCACACTTAAACACACTTATACGTACTTACACGCACTTACACGCACTTACACACACTTATACATACTTATACGTACTTACACGTACTTACACGTACTTACACGCACTTACACGTACTTACACACGCTTACACACACTTAAACCGCACTTACACGCACTTAAACACACTTACATGCACTTACACACACTATCACGCACTTACACGAACTTACATGTACTTACACGTACTGATATACACTTACACATACTTACATGCCCTGACATGTACTTTCACGCACTAACTTGCAACTACAAGCACTTACAACTATTTACACACACTTACACGTACTTACACGCACTTACACATGCTTACATGCACTTACACATACTTACACACACTTACACAAACTTACACACACTTACACGTACTTACACATACTTATGCACACTTAAACACACTTATACGTACTTACACGCACTTACACGCACTTACACAAACTCAAACTGCACATACATGTACTTACACACACTTGCACGCACTTACACGCATTTATAGGCACTTCCACGCACTTACACAAATTTACAGGCACTTACACGTACTTACACACACTCACACGCACTTACACGCACTTCCATCCACTTCCACATACTTACAAGCACAAACTTGCACTCACACGAACTTACACACACTTACTCGTACTTACATGCACTTACACGTACTTACGTGCACTTACACGCACTTACACAAACGTATACGCACTTACTTGCATTTACACACACTGATATGCACTTAAACATACTTATACACACTAACATGCACTTACACGCACTTGCACACACGTACACGTACTTACACGCACTTACACGCACTTATACACACTTACACGCACTTACACATCCTTAAACATACTTACTTATACTTACACGTACTTACACATACTCACACACACTTATACGTACTTACACACACTTACACACACTTACACGCACAGACACGCACTTACATGCACTTACATGCACTTACATGCACTAACATGCAATTACACGAATTGACACGCACTTACAAGAACCTATACGCACTTACACGGACTTACACACACTTACACGTACTTACTCGCACTAGCACCCACTTACACACAATTACACGCACTTACACGCTTTTGAATGCACTTACACGCACTTACACGCACTTACACGCACTTACATGCACTTACACGCACTTACATGCACCAAAACGCAATTACACATACTTACACGCACATACACGTACTTACACGCACTTACACACAGTTACACACACTTACATGTACTAACCGCACTTACACCAACTTGCACGCACTTACACGCACGACACGCACTTACACGCACTTACACACACTTACATGCACTTACACGCACTTACACACACTTACACACACTTACACGCACGTACCCACACTTACACTAACGTGCACGCACTTACACGCACTTATACACACTTACATGCACTTACACGCACTTACATGCACTTACGCACACTTACACCCACTTACACGCACTTACATGTACTTACATGGACTTACACGTACTGACAAGCACTTATACACAATTACACGCACCTACACGAACTTAAAAGCACTTACACGCACTTACACGCACTTATAGCACTTACACGCACTTATACAAACCTAAACGCACTTACAAATACTTACACGCACTTACACGCATCTACAGACATTTACAAAAGCTTACACGCACTTACACAAACATACACGTACTTACATGCACTTACACGCACTTATCCGTACTTACAAGCACTTATACATACTTACACAAACTTACAAGCACTTACATGCACTTACACGCACTTATATCACTTACATGCACTTACACGAACCTAAACGCACTAACACGCACTTACACACACTTTCACGCACTTACACATACTGACACGCACTTCTACATACTTACACACACTTACACACACTTACACGCACTTACACACACTTACACGAACTTACAGGAATGTACACGCACTTATACACACTTAGACACACTGACACGCACTTAAACGCACTTACACGCAGTTACATGCACTTGCACAAACTTACACCCACTTACACGCACTTACACGCACTTACACGCACTTACACGCACTTATAAATACTTACACACACTTTCACAAACTTACACATTCTTACACGCACTTACACGTACTTACACACACTTACACACACTTACACACACTTACACGCACTTACATGCACTAACACGCTCTTACACAAATTTACACGCACTTACACGCACTTACACACACTTTCATGGACTTACATGTACTTACACGTACTTACACGTACTTACACACACATACACATACGTACACGCACTTACTTGCACTTTCAAGCACTTACACCCACTTACACACACTTAAACACTCTCATACGCACTTACACGTGCTTACATGCACTTACACGTAATTACACATACTTGCACACACTTACACAGACTTACACACACTTACTTGCACTTTAAAGCACTTACACCCACTTACACGCACTTAGACGTACTTTCACGCACTTACACACACTTATACATACTAACACGCAGTTACACGTACTTACACGCACTCACTTTCAATTTCAAGCACTTACACCCACTGACACACACTTACACCCACTTACACGCATTCACACGTGCCTACATGCACTTACATGTATTTACACGGACTAGCATGCACTTACACGAACTTACACGGACTTACACGCACTTACATATGCTTATACGCACTTACACGCACTTACACATACACACACTTACAAACACTTACTTGTACTCACATATACTTACACACAATTACACACACTTACACGCATTTACACACACTTACACACACTTAAACGCACTTTCACGCACTTGCACACATTTACACAAAACTACAGACACGTACACGCACGTATATGCACTTACATGTACTTACACGCACTTACACACACTTACACGCACTTGCACGCACTTGCACAAACTTATACAAACTTACAAGCACTTACACGCACTTACACGCACTTACACCCACTTACACACAATGACACGCACTTTAACCTACTTGCATGCACGTACACGATATTACACGCATTTACATCCACGTACATGCACTTACATGCATTTGCACGAATATACACATACTTACACGTACTTACACGCACATACACACACTTACACGTACTTACACGCACTTACACGCACTTGCACACACTTACACGCACTTACACACACTTACACATACTTACACATACTTACACGTACTTGTACGCACTTACAGGCACTTATACGCACCTACACAAACGTACACACACTTACACGCACTTACACACACTTGCACGCACATACACACACTTGCACGCACTTGCATGCACTTGTACGCACTTACACGTACTTATACGTACTAACACGCACTTATACATACTTACACACACTTACACGCACTTACACGCACCTAAACGCAAGTACACACACTTCCACGCACACACATGTACTTACACGCACTTACACGCACTTACACGCACTTACATGTACTTACCCGCACTTACACCAACTTACACACACTTACACACACGTACGCACACTTACACCCACTTACACGCACTTAGATGTACTTACATGGACTTACACGTACTAACAAGTACTTACATGCAATTACACACACTTCCGCAAACTTGCAAGCACTTACACGCATTTTCATGCACTTACACGCACTTACATGCACTTACACGTACCTAAACGCACTTACACGTACTTACACACACTTACACACACTTACACATACTTACACACACTTATACGCACTTACACGAACGTACACGCACTTACACGCACTTACACGCACTTACGCGCACTTACAAGCACTTACATACACTTCAACACACTAACACGCACTTACACACAATAACACGCACTTATACACACTCCACACATTTGCATGCACTTACACACAATTTCACGTACGTACACGCACGTACACGTACTTTCACGCACTTACACGCACTTGCATGCACTTGCACGCACTTACACACACTTACACATACTAACACAAACTTACACGTATTTACACGCACTTACACGCACGTGTACACACTTACACGCACTTACACCCACTTACACAGACTTTCATGCACAAACATGCACTAATACAAACTAACATGCACTCACACGCAGTTACATGCACTTGTACGCACTTACACGTACTTACACGTACTTACAGACACTTACACGCACTTACACACAATTACACGCACTTACACGTTCTTACACACACTTACACATACTTATATGGACTTACACGCACTTACACGCACTTACACGCACTTACATGAACTTACATGTACTTACACACACTGACACGCACCTTAATGAACGTAGACGTACTTACACGTACTTTTACGCACTTACACACACTTACACGCTCTTACACAAAATTACACACACAACTATACATTTACGCACACTTACGCACACTTACACGTACTTACACACACTTACATACACTTACACGCACTTACACAAACTTACACATACTTACATGCACTTGCACGCACTTACATGCACTTTCATGTACTTACACGTACTTACATGTACTTACACGCACTTACATGTACTTACATGCACTTACACACACTTCCACGTACATAAATGCACATACACACACTTACCCATACTTACACGCACTTACACGCACTCTCACACACTTACACGCACTTACACACACTTACACACACTTACACAAACATACACACACTTACACGTACTTACATGCACTGACACGCATTTAAACGCACTTACACACACTTACATGCAATTACACACACTTAAATGCACATACACATACTTACACGCACTTATACGTACTTATACACACTTACACGCACTTCCACGCACTTACACGCCTTTTCACGTACTTACATGCGCGTATACGCACTTACACATATATACACACGTACACCCAGTTACATACACTTACACGTACGTACACGCACTTACATGTACTTACACGCATTTAAACACACTTACACACATTTACAAGCACTGTCACTCACTTACATGCACTTACGCATACTTACACGCACTTACACAAACATACACGTACTTACACACACTTACACGCACTGACATGCACTTAAACGTACTTACACGCACTTACATGCACTTACACACACATACATGCACTTACATGCACTTACACGCACTTACATGCACTGACACACACTGCCACGCACTTACACGTACTTACACACACTTACATGTACTTACACATACTTACACACACTTACACGCACTTACACATACTTACATGTAGTTACATGTACTAACACGTGCTTGCACAAATGTACACGCACTTATACGTACTTACACGCACTTACACGTACTTACATGCACTTACACCTACTTATATGCACTTACACGTACTTACACATACTAACTTGCACTTACAAGCACTTACACCCACTTACACACACTTACACCCACTTACACACACACACACACACACGTGCTTACATGCACTTACACCTAATTACATGTACTTACACGTAATTACACGCACTTACTAGTACTTATACATACTTACACGTACTTACACGTACTTTCACGTGCTTACACACACTTACACGCACTTACACGACTTACATGCACTTTCACATATTTTCACGCAGTTACACGTACTTACACGCATTGACACGTACTTACACGTACTTACACGCACTTACACACAATTTCAAGTACTTACACGTACATACATGCATTTACATGCACTTACACGTTCTTGCACGCACTTGCACGCACTTATACGCACTTACAAGCACTTACACACAAGTACACGCACTTACATGCATTTACATACACTTACATGAACTCACACGTACTTATACGTACTTACATGCATTTACATACACTTACACGCACTTACACACAGTTACATGACTTACACGCACTTACACAAAAACGTACACGCACTTACTTGCACTTACAAGCACTTACACCCACGTACACACACTTACATCCACTTACACACACTTACACGTGCTTACATGTACTTACACATAATAACACGCACTTTCTTGCACTAACACATACTTACACGTACTTACACGCACGTACACACACTTATACGTGCTTATGCGCACTTACACACACTTACACGCACTTACACGCACTTACACGCACTTATACACACTTACACACACAAACACAAGGTAACACATAATTACACGCACTTATATGCACTTACACGCACTTGCATGTACTTACAGAAACTTACACGTACTTATACGCACTTACATGCACTTATACAAACTTACATGCACTTACACGCACTTACATGCACTTGCACGCACTTGCATGCACTTACACGCACTAACACACACTTACACGCACTTACACACACTTACACACAATTACATGCACTTACACGTACTTACACACACTTAGACGCACTTGTACGCACTAGCACAAACTTACATCCACTTACACGTACTTACACGTACTTACACACACTTACATACACTCACACACACTTACACACACTTATAGGCACTTACACGCACTCACACGCACTTGCACCTACTTACACGTACTTACACGCACTTACACATACCTAAACATACTTACATGCACTTGCACGCACTCACTCACACTCACACGCATTTTTACAAACTTACATGCACTTACACGCACGAACAAGCACTTAACCCGCACTTAGACCAACTTGCACGCACTTACATGCACAAACACGCACTTACACACACTTACACACACTTACACGTACTTACACATACATACACGCATTTATATGCACTTACACGCACTTACACGTACTTACACGAACTTACACGTACTTATCCGCACTTACACGCACTTACCCGCACTGACACCAACTTGCACACACTTACACGCACTTACACGCAATTACACGCACTTACGTGTACTTAGACGCAATCACGTGCACTTACACGCACTTACATGTACTTACACGCACTTACACACACTTACAAGCACCTAAACGCACCTAAACACACTTACACATACTTACACCTACTTACACGCACTTACACGCTCTTACACAAACTTACATGCACAAACATACACTTTATCACACTTACACGTGTTTACACGCACTTACACATCCTTACACGCACTTTCATGCACTTACACGAACTTACACGCACTTACACATACTTGCACGCTCTTACACGTACTTTCACGTACTTACACGCACTTACATGCACTTAAACGCACTTACACGCACTTTCACGTACTTACACGCACTGACACGCACTTTCACGTACTTACACATACTTACACGCACTTACACGAACGTACACGCACTTACACGCACTTACATGTACTGACACGCACTTAAATGCGCTTACACGTACTTACACACATTCAGACACATTTACACGTACTTACACACACTTACACATACTTACACGCACTTACATGCACTTTCAAGCACTTACATTCACTTACACACACTTACACCCACTTACACGCACTTACACGTGCTTAAATGCACTTACATGTGATTACACGGACTTACACGTACTTACACGTACTTACACGCATTGACACACACTTACACGTGCTTACACGCACTTACACGCACTTACACGTACTTTTACGCACTTATACACACTTACTTGCACTCACATGTACTTACACATACTTACACGCACTTACATGCACTTATACATACTTACACACAGTAACACGCACTTACACGCACTTACACGCACTTACACAAACGTTTTCGTACGTACACATACTTACACACACATGCACGTACTTATACACACTTATACCCACTTACACATACTTACACGCACTTATAGGCACTTGCACAAACTCACACGCACTTACATGCACTTACACGCATTTGCACACACGTACACGCACTTACATGCAGTTACACACAATTACACGTACTTACATGCACTAACACACACTTACACACACTTACACGCACTTACATGCACTTACACGCATTTACATGAACATACACACACTTACACGCACTTACTTGTACTTACACACAATTACATGCATTTACACGTACTTACACGAACTTACACAAACTTACACACACTAAAATCCACTTACACATACTTACATGCACTTACACACACTTACACATACTTAAAGGTACTTACACATACTTCCACACACTTACACAAACTGACACGCACTTACATGCACTAACACGCACTTACACAAACTTACACAAACTTACACGCACTTACACGTACTTACACATACTTACACACACTTACACACACTTACACGCACCTAAGCCCACTTACACGCATTTACACACACTTACACGCTTTTACAGGAATGTACACGCTCTTACATGAAGTTACACGCACTAACACACACTTATACACACTTACACACACTTACACACACTTACACACACTTACACATACTTACACGCACTTATGGGCACTTACACATACTTGCACGTGCTTACACGCACTTACATGCACTTTCACATACTTACACGCACGTACATGCACTTACACGTACTTACACGCACTTAGGCACACGTACATGGAATTACATGCACTTACACGCACTTACATGAATTACACAAAATAACACGTACCTACATGCACTTACACGCACTTACACGAACTTCACGTACTTACACACACTTACACGCATTTATACGCAGTTACACACACTTACATGCACTTACACGCACTTACAGGCACGTACACAAACGTACACGTACTTATATGTACTTACACGCACTGACACGCTCTTAGACGCACTTACACAAACTTACATGCACTTATACGTACATACATGCACTTACACGCACTTACATGCACTTACATGTACTTACACATACTAACACACACTTATCCGCACTTATACGCATTCATACGCACTTACACATACTTACATGCACTTACACGCACTTACACATACTTACACGCACTTACATGTACTTACACACACTTACACACAGTTCCACATACTTACATGCACTTACATGCACTTACATGTACTAACACGCACTTATTCAAACTTACACGCACTTCCACGCACTTATACGCACTTACAGGCACTTACACGCAATTACACGCACTTACATGCACTTACACATACTTACACCAACTTACTTGCACTTACAAGCACTTACACCCACTTACACACACATACACCCGCTTACACGCACTTACACGTGGTTATATGCACTTACACCTAATTACATGCACTTCCACATAATAACATGCACTTAGTTGCACTTATACGTACTTACACACACTTACACGCATTGATACGTGCTTACACGTACTTACACGCATTTACACGTACTTACACACACTTACACGCACTTACTTGTACTAACACATACTTACACGTACTTATACACACTTACACGTATTTACACACACTTTCATGTAGTAACACGCACTTACACACACTTAGACGCACTTACACGTACTCACATGCACTTACACAAACTTACACCTAGTTACACGTACTTACACGCACATGCATGCACTTACATGCAATTACACCCACTTAGACGTACTTACACGCACTTACATGCACTTACACAAACTTACACGTACTTACACGTACTTACAAACACTTACACGCAGTTACACGCACTTACACACAATTCTACGCACTTGCATGCACTTACGCATACTTACATGCACTTACACATACTTGCATGTACTTGCACGCATTTACACGGACTCACACACATTAATACGCACTTACACACACTTACACGTACTTTCACACACTTACACACACTTAAACGTACTTACACACACTTGCTTAAACTTGCACGCACTTGCACACACTTACACGCACTCACACATACCTATACGCACTTACACACACAGACACACTCTTACACACACTTACACGCACTTACACCCAGTTACATGTACTTGCACGCACTTACACGTACTTAGACATACTTACACGTACTTGTACACACTTACACATACTTACACAAACTTACACGCACTTACACACACGAACACGCATTTATACGTACTTACACGCACTTAAACGCACTTACACACACTTGCACGCACTAACACGCACTTACACGCACTTACACGCAGTTACACATACTTATATGCACTTAGACGCACCTTCACGCACCTAAATGCACTTACATGCACTTATACGCACATACGTGTACTTACACGTATTGACACAGACTTACACGTACTTACACACACTTACACGTACTTACACACACTTACACACGCTTACACGGACGTATCCGCACTTACACCATCTTGCACGTACTTACATGCACTGACAAGTAATTCCACACACTTACACACACTTACATGCACTTACACACACTTAGACGCACTTACAGGCACTTACACACACTAACTCGCACTTACACCAACTTGCACGCACTTACACGCACTTACATGCATTAACACACACTTACACATACATACAGGCACTTATACGTACTTACACATCCTTACACGTACTTACACAAACATACATGGACTTACACGCACTTACATGCACTTACACATACAAACACGCTCTTACACGCACTTTCACGCACGTACAAGCACTTACAAGCACTTACACACACTTACACGCACTTACATGCACTTACATGCACTTACACATACATACACAAACTTACATGCACTTACACACACTTACATGTACTTACACGCACTTACATGCACGTATACGTACTTACACGTGCTTATACGCACTTACACATACTTACACGCACTTACATGCACTTACACATACTTACATGCACTCACACGTACTTACACACACTTACACACATATATACGCACTTGCACGTACTTACATGCTCTTACATGTACTAACACGCACTTATAAAAAGTTACACGCACTTCCACGCACTAATACACACTTACACGCACTTGTACGCACTTACACATACTTACATGCACTTACACGTACTTACACGCACTTACTTGCACTTACAAGCACTTATACCCACTTACACACACATACACCCACTTACACGCATTTACATGTGCTTACATGCACTTACACCTAACAACATGCACCTGAAAGTAATTACATGCGCTTACTTGTGATTACACGCACTTACACATGCTTACAAGCACTTACACGCACTTACACATACTCACACGCACTTACTTGCACTCACACGTACTTACACATACTTACACGCACTCACACGTACTTACACACACTTACATGCAGTAACATGCAGTAACACGCACTTACACGTACTTACACGTACTTACATACACTTACACAAACGTACACGTACTTACATGTACTTACACGCACCTGCACGCACTTACACGCACTTACACCCACTTACACGTACTTACACGCACTTACATGCACTTACACAAACTTACACGCACTTACACGTACTTACATGCACTTGTACGCACTTGCACACACTTACACGCACTTACACCCACGTACACACACTTACACGCACTTTCATGCACTTGCACATACTTACATGCACTTACATATTCTTGCACGTACTTACACGCATTTACACGGACTTACACACACTAACCGGCACGTACACACACTTATACGTACTTACACGTACTAACACCCACTTACACGTACTTACACGCACTTACACACACTTGCACGTACTTGCACACACTTATACGCACTTACATGTACTTATACGCACTTACATGCACTTACACACACTAACACACACTTACACACACTTACACGCACTTACAACCACTTCCACGCACTTGTACGCATTCACACGTACTTACACATACTTACACATACTTGCACGCACTTACATGCACTTACACAAACTTACACGCACTTACACATACTTACACGCACTTAGACGCACTTACATGCACTTAAACGCACTTACACACACGGACACGTACTTACACGTACTTACACGCCCTTACACGCACTTACACACACTTACACACACTTACACGCACTTACACGCAGTTACACATAATTGTACGTACATGCACGCACCTACACAAACCTAGATGAACTTATACGCACTTACACGCACATACGTGCACTTACACACACTTACATAAACTAACACAAACGTACACCCACTTACACGTACTTATAGGCACTTAGACATGCTTACACGTACTTATCCGCGCTTACACTAACTTGCTCGCACTGACATGCATTGACACGACTTACACACACTTACACAAACTTACACGTACTGACACGTACTTACACACACTTACAAGCACTTACACACACTTGCCCGCACTTACACCAACTTGCACGCACTTACATGAACTTACACGAACTTACACATACTTACACGCACCTATCCACACTTACATGCACTTTCATGCACTTTCACGCACTTACACACACTGACACACACTTGCACGTATTTAAAGATACTTACACATACGTACACGCATTTACACATACTAACACGCACCTACATGCACTTACTTGTACTTACAGGCATGTGCACGGATGTACACGCACTTACACACATCTACACGTACTTATACGCACTTACACACACTTACATGCACTTACACGCACTTACACACACTTACATGCACTTTCATGCACTTACACGCAACTACACACACTTACACGCACTTACACACACTTACGCGTCCTTACACATACTTACACACACTTTCACGTACTTACACGCATGTACACGCACATACATGCACTTAACTGACTTGCACACACTTGCATGCACTTACACACACTAACACGCACTTACACGCCATTACACGCACTTACATGCACTTACAGGAATCTACACAAACTAACACACACCGGCACACACTTACACGTACATACACACACTTACACATACTATCACGCACTTAAACGCACGTACACGTACTTACACATACTTACATGCTCGTACACGTACTTACACACACTTATACAAACGTACACGCACTTACATGTAATTACACGCACAGATAGGCACTTAAACGCACTTACACGCACTTATATGCACTTATACGTACTTACACGTATCCACAAGAACTTACACACACTTATACGCACTTACACGTACTTACACACACTTACACAAACTTACATGCACTTACACATACTTACACGCACTTGTACGCACTTACACTTACTTACACGCGCTTGCACACACTTACACGCACTTACACACACTTAAGCGTACTTACACGTACATACACGTACTTACACGTAGTTACTTGCACTTACAAGTACTTACGCCCACTTACACACACTTACACCCACTTACATGCACTTACATGTGCTTACATGCACTTACACGTAATCACATGCACTTACTTGTACTTACATGTACAAACACGCACTTACACGCACTTACACGTGCTTACACGCACTTACACGCACTTACACGCACTTACACGTACTTACATGCAATTACACGCATTTTCACGATCTTACATTCACTTAGACGAGCTTACACATACACTTACACGCACTTACACATACTTACATGCACTTACACATTCTTACACGCTCTTACAAAAACTTACCCGCATTAACACACACTTACACGCACTCATACGCACTTACATTCACTTACACGCACATACGCATACTTACACACACTTAAACACACTTACACGCACTCACACACGTTTTCACGCACTTTCACACACTTACACGCACTTACACGCACTTACACGCACTTACACGTACTTACATGCGGTTTCACGTACTTACACGTACGTACACGCAGTTACACGTACAGACATGCACTAGCACACATTTGCACGCACTGACACAAAATCACACGCACTTACACATGCTTACATACACTTACACGTACTTACAGGCACTTACTTGCACTTACAGATACTTACACACACTTACACATACTTTCACATACTTACACACACTTATATGCACTTACACGCACTCACACATACTTACACATACTTACTTGCACTCACACACACTTAGACGTACTTACACGCACATACACGCACTTACACGCACTGACACACACTTGCACGTACTTACATGCACCTAAACGTACTTACACACACTTATACACACTTACCTTCAATTACAGGCACTTACATGAACTTAAACACACGTACACTTACTTACACGTGCTTCTAAACACTAACACCCACTTACACACACTTACACGCACTAACACATACTAACACATACTTGCATGCACTTACATGCACTTACACACACTTTCACGCCCTTTCACGCACTTACACGCACTTACAAGCACTTACACGCATTTACATGCACTTACACATACTTACACGCACTTGCACACACTTTCACGTACTTACACGCACTTATCCGCACTTACAAGTGCGTACATGCACTTACACGCACTTACACGTACTTACACGCACTTACACACACTTCCACACACTTACATGCACTTATACACACTTACACAAACGTACACGTATTTGCACGTACTTACACACACTGACACGCACGTAAACGTACTTACACGCACTTACATGCACTTTCATGTACTTACACGTACTTACACACACTTACACGCACTTACACACACTTACACATACTTACACGTACTTACACGTACTTATACATATTTACACGCACTTACACACACTTACACGCACTTACACACACTTAAACGTACTTACACGCACTTACACGTACTTACACGTACTTACTTGCACTTACAAGCACTTACACCCACTTACACACACTTACACCCACTTACACACACTTACACGTGCTTACATGCACTTACACGTAATTACATGCACTTACTTGTACTTACATGTACTTACACGCTCTTACACGCACTTACACGTGCTTACACGCACTTACGCGCACTTACACGTACTTACACGCATTTACACAAACTTACATTCACTTAGATGAACTTACACGCACTTACACGTACTGACACGTACTTACACGTGTTGACAAACACTTACAAGCTCTTACACAAACTTACACGCACTAACACACACTTACACGCACTTATACACCCTTACATGCACTTACATACACTTACACACACTTACACGTACTTACACACACTTAAACGCACTTACACGCACTTACATGCACTTTCACGCACTTTGATGCACTTAGACGCACTTACATGTACTTACACGCACTTACACGTACTTACACGCACTTAGACACACTTACACGCACTTACATGCACTTTCACATACTTACACACTTACACGCATGTATTCCGACTTACACGCACTTACACACACTTACACACACTTACACACACTTACACACACTTAAACGTTCTTACACGCACTTACACATACTTACATGTACTTACTTGCACTTACAAGCACTTATACCCACTTACACACAGTTACACCCACTTACACACACCTACACGTGCTTACATGCACTTACACGTAATAACATGCACTTACTTGTACTTACATGTACTTACACACACGTATACGCACTTACACGTGCTTACATGCACTTACACACACTTAGACGCACTTACACACATCTACACAAACTTACATTCACTTAGATGAACTTACACGCACTTACACGCACTTACACGTACTTACACGCACTTACACACACTCACACATGATTACACAAACTTACACGCACTAACACACACTTACACGCACTTACACACCCTTACACACACATACATGCACTTACACGCACTTACACGTACTTACATACACTTAAACACACTTACGCGCATTTACACACACTTTCACGCACTTTGACGCACTTATACGCACATACACGCACTTACACACACTTACACACAGTTTCACATACTTACATGCACATACATGCACTTACACGTACTTACACGCACTTGGACACATTTGCACGTACTTACACGCCATTACACGCACTTACACATGCTTGCATACACTTACACGTAATAACATGCACTTATTTGCACTTACACATACTTGCACACACTTACACACACTTACACAAACTTACACACACTTACATGCGCTTACACGCACTTATCCGCACTTACACCAACTTGCAAGCACTTACACGCACTAACAAGCAGTTACACGCACTTATACACACTTACACGCACTTACACGTACTTACACGAAATTACAAACACTTACACACACTTCCCCGTACTTACACACACGTACATGCATTTACACACACTTACACGTACATACAGGCACTTATACGTACTTACACATCCTTACACATACTTACACGCAGTTACACGTACTAACACGCACTTACACGTACGTTCACGCACGTACAAGCACTTACAAGTACTTATACGCACTTATACGCACTTACACGCACTTACATGCACTTACACACACATACACGCACTTACATGCACTTACACGCACTTACATGTGCTTACATGCACTTACACGCACTTATACGTACTTACACACACATATACGTACTTACACATACTTACACGCACTTACACGCACTTACACATACTTACACCCACTCACACGTACTTACACACACTTGCACACATTTACACGTACTTACATACACTTGCATGCACTTACATGTACTAACACGCACTTATACAAAGTTACACGCACTTACACGCACTTACACACACTTACACGCACTTGCACGCACTTAGACGTACTTACATGCACTTACACATACTCACACGCACTTACTTGCTCTTACAAGCACTTACACCCACTTACACACACATACACCCGCTTACACGTATCTACACGTGCTTACATGCACTTACACCTAATCACATGCATCTACACGTAATTACATGCGCTTATTTGCACTTACATGGACTTACACGCACTTACACGCACTTACACATGCTTACACACACTTACACGCACGTACACGCACTTACACATACTCACACGCACTTACTTGCACTCACACGTACTTACACGTACTTACACGCACTCACACGTACTTACACACACTTACACGCAGTAACACGCACTTACACACACTTACACGCACTTACACGCACTAACATGCACTTACACAAACTTACACGTACTTACACGGACTTACACGTACTTACACGTACCTGCACGCACTTCCACGCACTTACACCCACTTACACGTACTTACACGCACTTACACATACTTGCATGTACTTACACGCATTTACACGGACATACACACACTAACAGGCACTTACACACACTTACACGTACTTACACGCACTAACACACAGTTTTACGTACTTAGACACTTACACGCACTTGTACGCACTTATACGCACTAAGAGGTATATATACGCACTTACATGCACTTACACACACTGACACACACTTACACACACTTACACGTACTTAAACTCACTTACACGCACTTATACACACTTACACGTGCTTACACATACTTACACGTACTTGTACGCACTTACCCGCACTTACACAAACTTACACGCACTTACACACACTTACACGTACGTACACGCACTTAGACGCACTTACATGCACTTACACGCGCTTACACACACGTCCACACACTTACACCTACTTACACGAATTTACACGCACTTACACACACTTGCACGCACTTACACACACTTACACGCACTTACATGCAATTACACATACTTATATGCATCAATACGCACCTACACAAACCTAAATGTACTTGTACACACTTACACACACATACGTGCACTTACACGCACTTACATGCACTAACACAAACTTACACGCACTTACACGTACTTATACGTACTTACACACGCTTACACGTACTAATCCACACTTACACCAACTTGCACGCACTTACATGCATTGACACACACTTAGACACACTTACACACACTTACACACACTGACACGCACATACACACGCTTACACGCACTTACATGAACTTACACAAACTTACACATACTTACACACACTTATCCGCACTTACACGCACTTTCATGCACTTACACACATTGACACACATTTACACGTACTTACAGACACTTACACGTACTTACACGCACTTACACATACTAACACGCACTTACATGTACTTACATGCACTTACAGGCACGTGCACGGACATACACACACTTGTACACACCTACACATACTTACACGCACTTACACGCACTTACATGCACTTACACGTACTAACACATACTTATACGCACTTTCATGCACCTACACGCAACTACACACATTTACACGTACTTACACGCGCTTTCACGTACTTACACACACTTTCACGTACTTACACGCTTGTACACGCACTTACATGCACTTACACATACATGCACGTACTTGCATGTACTTACACACACTAACACACACTTACCGGCCATTACACGCACTTACATGCACTTACGGGTATTTGCACGAACTAACACACACCGATACCCACTTGCACGTATTTACACGCACTTACACACACTTACACACACTTAAACGCACTTACATGCACTTACACACACTTACACCTACTTACACGCACTGAGATGCACTTACATGCACTTACACATACTTACACACATTTACACGCACTTACAAACACATACACGAACGTACACGTACGTACATGCACTTACACGCATTGACAGGCAGTTAATAACACTTACACATACGTACATGCACTTACACGTACTTACACGTACTTACACACACTTACACGTACTTATACGCATTTACACGTACTTACACGCACTTACACACACTTACGCGCACTTATATGCACTTACACATACTTACACACACTTACACACATTTAAGCGTACTTACATGCACATACACGTACTTATACGTACTTATTTGCACTTACAAGCACTTACACCCACTTACACATACTTACACCCACTTACATTCACTTACACGTGCTTACATGCACTTACACGTAATCACATGCACTTACTTGTACTTACATGTACTTACACGTACTTACACGCACTTACACGTGCTTACACGCACTTACACGCACTTACACGCACTTACACGTACTTTCACGCACTTACACACATTTACACGAACTTACAGTCCCTTAGACGAGCTTACACGCACTTACACGCACTTACACGTACTTACATGCACTTACAGATTCTTACACGCTTTTACACAAACTTACAAGCATTTACACACACTTAATCGCACTCACACGCACTTTCATGCACTTTCACGTACTTACACGCATGTACACGCCCTTACACGTACTGACATGTACTAGCACACATTTGCATGCACTGACACAAAATCACACGCACTTACATATGCTTACATACACTTACACATAAGTACACGAACTTACTTGCACTTACACATACTTACACACACTTATACGTACTTACACATACTTACACGCAATTACATGTACTTGCACTCACTTACACATACTTACACACACTTACTTGCACTCACACATACTTAGACGTACTTACACGTAGAGACATGCACTTACACGCACTGACACGTACTTACACGCACTTACATGCACCTAAACGCATTTACACACACTTACACACACTTACATCCAATTACACGCACTTACATGAACTTAAACGCACTTACACTTACTTACACGCGCTTCCTCATACTTATTCCCACTTACACGCACTTACATGCACTTACACACACTAACACACACTTACACGCACTTACACACACTTACACGCACTTACACATGTTAACACGCACTTATATGCACTTACATGCACTTACACACACTTTCACGCCCTTTCACGGACTTACACATACTTACAAGCACTTACGCGTACTTACATGCACTTACACGCACTTACACGCACTTGCATGCACTTTCACGTACTTACACACACTTACACGCACTTACACGCACTTACACGCACTTACACATTCTTACACGCACTTACACGCACTTCCACACACTTACACACACTTACACACACTTACATGCACTTTCATGCACTTACACATACTTACACACACTTACACGCACTTATACATACTTACACACACTTACACACACTTACAGGTACTTACACATACTTAAACGTACTTATAAGCACTTACACGTACTTACACGTACTTACTTGCACTTACAAGCACTTACACCCACTTACACACACTTACACCCACTTACACGCAATTACACGTACTTACATGCACTTAGACATAATTACATGCACTTACATGTACTTACACACACTTACACACACTTACACGTGCTTACACGCACTTACACACACTTACACGCACTTACACGCATTTACACAAACTTACATTCACTTAGATGAACTTACACACACTTACACGTACTTACACGTACTTACAAGTACTTACACATACTTACACGCTCTTACACAAACTTACACGTACTAACACACACTTACACGCACTTACACGCCCTTACACACACTTACATGCACTTACACGCACTTACACGTACTTGCACGCACTTAAACGCACTTACACGCACTTACACGCACTTTCACGCACTTTGACGCACTTACACGCACTTACACGCACTTACACGTACTTACACATACTTACACGCACTTACACACAGTTACATGCACGTACACGCACTTACACATACTTACACACACTTATACGCACTTATACATGCTTACACTTACTTACACACACTTACACGCACTTACACACACCTAACCGTACCTACACGCATTTACACGTACTTACATGTACGCATTTGCACTTACAAGCACTTACACCCAGTTACACACACTTACACCCACTTACACGTACTTACACGTGCTTACATGCACTTACACGTAATAACATGCACTTACTTGTACTTACATGTACTTACACACACTTACACGCACTTACGCGTGTTTACATGTACTTACTCACACTTACACGCACTAACACGCACTTACACAAACTTACATTCACTTAGATGAGCTTACATGCACTAACACGCACTTACAAGTACTTACACGCACTTACACGCACTTTCACGCTCTTATACAAACTTACACGCACTAACACACACTTACAAGCACTTACACGCCCTTACATGCACTTACATGCACTTACACGCACTTACACGTACTTACTCACACTTAAACGCACTTACACCCTCTTACACACTCTTTCACACACTTTGACGCACTTACTCACACTTACACGCACTTACATGTACTTACAAATAGTTTCACGTACTTACATGTACATACATGCCCTTACACGTACTTACACCCACTTGGACACATTTGCACGTACTTACACGGAATTACACGTACTTACACATGCTTACAAACACTTACACGTAACTACATGCACTTATTTGTACTTACACATACTTGCACACACTTACATGCACTAACACGTACATATATGTACTTACATGCACTTACACGCACTTACATGCACTTACACGCACTGACTTGCACTCACACGTACTTACACGTACGTACACGCACATACACGTACTTACACGCACTTACACGCGCTGACACGTACTTGCATGCACCTACACGCACTTACACGCTTTTACACATACTTACAGGCACTTGCACGGACTTACATGCACTTGCATACACTTACACGCACTTACACGCACTTATACATACTTACAAGTTCTTACACACACTTACATGCACTTACACACACTTAAACGTACTTACATGTACTTACACACACTTACATGTACTTACTTGCACTTGCAAGCACTTACACCCACTTACGCACACTTACACCAACTTACACGCACTTACACGTGCTTACATGCACTTACACGTAATAACATGCACTTACCTGTACTTACACACACTTACACACACTTACACGTACTTACATGCACTTACACGCATTTACACAAACTTACATTCACTTAGATGAACTTACACGCACTTACATGCACTTATACGTACTTACACGTACTTACACACATTTACAAGCTCTTATTCGAACTTACAAGCACTAACACACTCTTACACGCACTTACACGCCCTTAGATGCACTTACATGCACTTACACACACTTACACGTACTTACTCACACTTAAATGCACTTATACGCACTTACACTCACTTCCACGCACTTTGAAGCACTTACACGCACTTACACGCACTTACACGCACTTACACACAGTTTCACGCACTTACATGCACATACACGCACTTACACGTATTAACACCCAATTGGACACATTTGCACGTACTTACACACAATTACACACACATACACATGCTTACATACACTTACATGTAACTACATGCAGTTATTTGAACTTACACATACTTGCACACACTTACACGTACTTACACGCACTTACACAAACGTACACATCCTTACACACACTTACACGCACTCACACACACTTAAACGCACTTACACGCACTTACATGCAGTAACACGCACTTACACACACTTACACGCACTTACACACACTTACACACACTCACACGCACTTGAACGTACTTATACAAACTTACACAAAATCACACACACATAAACCGCACTTCCACACACTTATACACACTTACACGCACTAACATGCACTTACACGCACTTACATGCACTTACAAGCACTCACATGTACTTACACATACTTACACGCACTTACATGCACCTTCATGTACTTACACGTACTTACATGCACCTACACATAGTTACACAAACTTACACGCACTTAAATGCACTTACATGCACAAACATGCACTAAAACACCCTTACACGCACTTAGTCGCACTTACACATAATTACACACAATTACACCTACTTGCACGTACTTACACATACTTATACG
The DNA here is from genome assembly GCA_023375785.1 of Penium margaritaceum. NCBI lineage: Eukaryota > Viridiplantae > Streptophyta > Zygnematophyceae > Desmidiales > Peniaceae > Penium > Penium margaritaceum. The sequence continues at coordinate 106,175 of SZWC01000299.1, read as the reverse complement.
CGCTTACACGTACTTACACGCATTTACATAAATTTACACACACCTACACGCACTTACACGCACCTACACGCACTTACACGCACTGACACACACTTACATGCACTTACACGCACTTACACGCACTTACACGCACTTATACATACTTATACGCACTTACACGCACTCTCATACACTTAAACGCACTTACACGCACTTACACGTAGTTACACGTGTGTACATGCACTTACACACACTTGTACACACTTACACGCACTTAAACACACTCACACACACTTACGCGCACTCACATGCACTTACACACACTTTCAAACACATACACGTACATACACGTACTTACAAGCACTTACACATAATTACACAAACTTACATGTACTTACACACACTTACACACACTTACACACACACACATGCACTTACACGCACTTACACGCACTTATACGCACTTATCCACACTTACACGCACTTATTAGACTTACACGCACCTACACATACTTTCACACACTTACACATACTTAAACACACTTACACGAACATAAACGCACTTATGCCAACTTGTACGTACTTACACACACTTATACACACTTACACGTACTTCCACGAACTTATACGCAATTATACACACTTACACACACTTACACGCACTTACACACACTTACACGCACTTACACGCACTTACACGCACTTACACACACTAACACAAACTTACATGCACTTACATGCACTTACACGTACTTACACGCACTTACACGTACTTACACGTACTTACATGCATTTACACGTACTTGCACGAACTCACACTTACACGCACTTACACGTACTTACACACACTAACACAAACTTACATACACTTACACGCACTTACACGTACTTACACGCACTTACACGTACTTACACGTACTTACATGCACTTACACATACTTACATGAACTCACACTTACACGTAATTACACATACTTGCACGTACTTAGACACACTTACGCATAATTACACAAACCTACACGTACTTACACACACTCTCACACACATAGACCCTCTTACACACACTTTCACGCAATTACACAGAATTGCACACACTTACACGCACTTACACGCACTTACACGTAGTTACATGTACTTGCACCCACTTACACAAAATTACACACACTTACACGCGCTTACACACACTTACACACACTGACACACACTAACATGTACTTACACGCACTTACACACACTTACACGCACTTACACGCACTTATATGCACCTATAAGCACTTACACATACTTACACGTACTTACATGCACTTATACGCACTTACATGTACTTACACGCACTTACACGCACTTTCACGCACCTACACACACTAGCACGCACTTACACGCACTTACACGCACTTACACACACTTACACACACTTACATGCACTTACACACACTTACACGTACTTATATGCACTTACACATACTTACACGCACTTACACGCACTTATATGCACTTCCACGCACTTACACACACTTATACACACTTACACACACTTACACGTACTTACACGTACTTACATGTACTTAAACGCACTAGTACACACTTACACGCACTAATACGTACTTACACGGACTTAGAAGCACTTACGTGTACTTACACGTACTTACACGCACTTACACACACTTACAAGTATTTATACGCACTTACACGCACTTACACGTACTTACAGGCACTTACACGTACTTACACGTACTTACACCCACTTACACGTACTCACACTCACTTACACACACTTACACGTACTTACACAAACTTACATGAACGTACACGCACTTATGCACAGTGACACGTACTTTCACGCACTTACATGCACTTACATGCACTTATACATACTCACACACACTTACACGCACTTACACGCACTTACTCGCAGGTACACGCTCTTACACGCACTTACATGCATTTATACACACTTACACGCACTTGCACGCACTTGCACACATTTACATGCAGTTATACGTACTTACACGCACTTACACGCACTTATGTGCACTTACTCGCACTTACATGCACTCACACGCACTTACACGCACTTACACACACTTATACGTACTTATACACACTTACACGCACTGACACGCACTTAAACACACTTACACGTACTTACACACACTTAAACATAGTTTCATGCACTTACACGTACATACACGCACTTACATGCACCTACACGCACTTACAGGCACATACACACACTTACACCCACTTTCTTGTACTTATACGCACTTACACACACTTACACACACGTACACGCACTTACATGCACTTACACACATTTACACGCACTTACACGCACTTGCACGCACTTACATGCACTAACACGCACATACACATACTTAGACAAACATACATGCACTTACATCCACTTACACGCACTTACATGCACTTGCACGTACTTAAACGTATGTACATGCACTTACACGCACTTACCCGTACTTACACGCACTTACACGCAGTTACACACACTTATACACAGTAACAGCCACTTACACGCACTTACACGCACTTATACACACTTACACACACTTACACACACTTATACACACTTACATGTACTTACACGCACATCCACGCACTTGAACCTACTTACACAATCTTACACAAGATTTCACACACATAAACCGCACTTATACACACTTGCATGTATTTACACGCACTAACACGCACTTACACGCACTTACATGCACTTACACGCACTCACATGCACTTACACATACTTGCACGTACTTACATGCATTTTCACGAAGTTACATATACTTACACACACTTACACGCACTTACACACACTTACAAGTACTTGCATGCACTTACACGCATGAACACACACTTACACACACTTAAACGCACTTAGACACACGTACACATACCTACACGTACTTACACGTACTTACACGCACTTACACGCACTTACACACACTTATACCCACTTACACGTACTTACATGCATTTCCACAAATTTACACGCACCTAAACGTACTTACACGCACCTAAACGCACTCACATGCACTTACACACACTTACACGTACTTACACGCACTTACACAAACTTACATGCAACTTGCACACACTTACACGCACTTACACTCACTTACACGTACTTACATGCAACTTACACACACTTACACGCACTCTCACACACTTACATGCACTTACACACATTACACACACTTACACGCACTTACACGCACTTGCGCGCACTTACACATACTTACACGCACATACACGCACTCACACACACTTACACACACTTACACGCACTTACACGTACTTACACGCGCTTACACGCACTTACACGTACTTGCACACACTTACACGTACTTAACCACACTTACACCCACTTACGCGCACTCACATGCACTTATACACACTAACACATGCATACATGTACTTACACGCACTTACATGCACTTACATATACTTACACGCACTTACACGCACTTATACACACTTACACGCACTTGCACATACTTACACGCACTTACACGTACTTGCACAACTTACACGCACCTACACCCACTTACACACACATACACACACTTACACAAACGTACACTCACTTACACGAACGTACACACACTTACACGCAGTTATGCAAACTTACACACACTTATACGCACTTCTACGCTCTTACATGTACTTACACGTACTTACACGCACTTATAGACACTTACACGCACTTACACGCACTTACACGCACTTACACGTACTTACACAAACTTACACGCACTTACACGTACTTACATGCACTTACATGCACTTACACGCACTCATACGCACTTACACGCATTTACACGTACTTACATGCACTTACACACACTTACACGAAGTTACACGCACTTACGCGTGCTTACATTTACTCACATGTACTTACACGCACTTACTTACACTCACACGTACGTACACATACTTGCACATATTAATACACACTTACACGCACATATGCGTACTTACACAAGCTTACACGCAATTACACGCACTTGCACACACTTACACGCACTTATACGCACCTACACACACTTACACGCCATTGCACATACTTACACACACTTACATGCACTTAAACACACTTACATGCACTTGCACGCACTTACACGCATTCACACAAACTTACATGCACTTACACGCACTTACACGCACTTACAGGTACTGACACGTACTAACACGTACTTACACGCATTTACATGCACTTACACCCACTTATACCCATTTACACAAACTTACACGTACTTACATGCACTTGCACGCACTTACATTCACAAACACGCACTTACACGCACTTACAAGCACTTACACGCACTTATACGAACTTACTTGCACTTACACGCACTTACACGCACTTACACGTACTTATACGCACTTACACGTACTTACACGCACTAACAGGCACTTACACATACTGACACACACTTACACGAACTTACACGCACTTACACGTACATATACGTACTTACACGAACTTAAAGCGCACTTACACGCACTTACAGGCACTTAGACACACTTACACGCACAAAAACGCACTTACACGTATTTACACGTACTTACACACACTTACACAAACCTACACGCACTTACACACACCTACACGCACTTGCACGCACTTGCACGCACTTGCACGCACTTACACGCACTTACACGTACTTATGCGCACTTACACAGAATTACACGCACGAACACCCACTAACACGCATTTACACGCACTTACATGCACTTGCATGCACTTGCACACACTTACACACACTTACACGCACTTACACGCACTTACATGTACCTACACGCACTTACACGCACTTCACACACTTACACGCACTTACACATACTTACACGCACTTACACGCACTTGGTTTCTGTGACCCGGCCTTGGTTTGTGTGACCCGGCTTTGGTTTTTGTGACCCGGCTTTGGTGTCTGTGACCCGGCTTTGGTTTCTGTGACCCGGCTTTGGTATCTGTGACCCGGCTTTGGTTTATGTGACCCGGTTTTGGTTTCTGTGACCCGGTTTTGGTTTATGTGGCCCGGCGTTGGTTTCTGTGACCCAGCTTTGGTTTTTGTGACCCGGCTTTGGTGTCTGTGACCCGGCTTTGGTTTCTGTGACCCGGCTTTGGTATCTGTGACCCGGCTTTGGTTTATGTGACCCGGTTTTGGTTTCTGTGACCCGGTTTTGGTTTATGTGGCCCGGCGTTGGTTTCTGTGACCCAGCTTTGGTTTTTGTGACCCGGCTTTGGTGTGTGTGGACCAGCTTTGGTTTCTGTGACCTGGCTTTGGTTTGCGGTGGCTTGGCTTTGGATTCTATGACTCGGATTTTGTTCCTTAGAATTGGCTTTGGTTTCTATGACATGGCTTTGGTTTTTGTGACCTGGTCCTGGTTTCTGTGATCCGGCTTTGGTTTTTGTCACCTGGCTTTGGTTTTTGTGACCCGGCTATGGTTTCTGTGACCCGTCTTTGGTTTCTGTGACCCAGCCTTGGTTTTTGTGACCGGCTTTGGTTTATGTGACCCGGCTTTGGTTTCTGTGACCCGGCTTTGGTTTCTGTGACCCGGTTTTGGTTTCTGTGGCCCGGCTTTGGTTTCTGTGACCCAGCTTTGGTTTCTGTGACCCGGCTTTGGTTTCTGTGACCCGGCTTTGGTTTTTGTGACCCGGCTTTGGTTTCTGTGACCCGGCTTTGGTTTCTGTGACCCGG
>SZWC01000299.1:66313-97682 GCA_023375785.1 Penium margaritaceum | reverse complement strand
TGTGACCCGGTTTTGGTTTCTGTGACCCGGCTTTGGTTTCTATGACCCGTCTTTGGTGTCTTTTGACCCGACTTTGCTTTCTGTGACTCGGGGTTGGTTTCTGTTCGATTTTGGTTTGTGTGACCCGGCTTTGGTTTATGGGACCGTTTTGGGTTCCTGTGACCCGGCATTGGTTTCTGTGACCCGGCTCTGGTTTCTGTGACCCGGCATTGGCTCCTGTGACCCGGCTTTTTGTGACCCGGCTATGGTTTCTGTGACCCGGCTTTCGTTTGTGTGACCCGGCTTTGGTTTCTGTGACCCGGCTGTGGTTTCTCTGACCCGTTTTGGTTTTTGTGATCCGGCTTTGGTTTCTGTGACCTGGCTTTGGTTTCTGTGGTGTGGCTTTGGTTTCTGTGACCTAGCTTTGGTTTCTGTAACCTGGCTTTGGTTTCTGTGACCGGGGTTTGGTTTGTGTGACCTGGGTTTCATTTCTCTGACCTAGCTTTGGTTTTTGTGACCCTACCTTGGTTTCTCTGACCCCGCTCTGGTTTGTGTGACCCGGCTTATGTTTCTGTGACCCGGCTTTAGTTTATGTGACCTGGCTCCGGTATCTGTGACCCGGCTTTGGTTTTAGTGACCCGGCTTTGGTTTCTCTGACATGGCTTTTGTTTCTGTGAGCCGGCTTTGGTTACTGTGACCCGGCTTGGTTTTTGTGACCCTGCTTTCGTTTCTGTGACCTTGCTCTGGTTTCTGTGATCCGGCTTTGGTTCTCTGACCTGGCTTTGGTTGCTGTGACCCGGCTTTGGTTTCTGTGATGTGGCTTTGGATTCTATGACCCGGCTTTGGTTTCTGTGACCCGGCTTTGGTTTCTTTGACCGGGCTTTGGTTTCTGTGCTCCGGCTTTGGTTTGTTGACCTGGCTTTGGTTTCTGTGACTTGGCTTTGGTTTCAGTGATCCGGTTTTGGTTTGTTGACCCGGCTTTGGTTTCTGTGAGCTGGCCTTGGATTCTATGACCCGGCTTTTGTTTCTGTGACCCCGTTTTGGTTTCTGTGACCCGGCTTTGGTTTTTCTGACCCGGCTTTGGTTTCTGTGACTAGGGCACAATTAGGGGGTAGCTAGTGCCCAACTGAGGCGCAACTGGGGCGCAAGTAGGGCCCCAAAAGGGTCCAAGTAGGGTGCAAAAAGGGCGCAAGAAGGGCGCAGCTAGGGCGCAACTAGGGTGCAACTAAGACGCAACTAGGGTGCTAGTAGGGCACAACTTGGGCGGAAGTAGGACGCAAGTAGGGCGCAACTAGGGCACAACAAAGGCGCAACAAGGGCGCATCTAGGGCGCAACTAGGCGCAACTAGGGCGCAACTAGGGCGCAAATAGGGCGCAACTAGGGTGCAACTAGGGTGCAACTAGGGCGCAACTAGGGTGCAACTAGGGCGCTACTAGAGCGCAACTAGGGTGCAACTAGGGCGCAACTAGGGCTCAATTAGGGTGCAACTGGGGACAACTAGGGCGCAACTAGGGCGCAACTAGGGCGCAACTAGGGTGTAACTAGGGCACAATGAGGGTGCAACGAGGGCACAACGAGGGCACAACTAGGGCGTAGCTAGGGTGCAACTAGGGCGAAACCAGGGCGCAACTAGGGTGCAACTAGTCTGCAAGTTGGGCGTAGCTAGGGCGCAACTAAGGCGCAACTAGGGTGTAAGCAAGACATAACTAAGGGCGCAACTAGGGGAAAACTAGGGCGTAGCTAGTGCCCAACTGAGGCGAAACGAGGGCGCAAGTAGGCGCCAGTAGGACGCAAGTAGGGCGCAACTAGGGCGCAACTAGGGCGCAACTAGGACGCAATTAGGGCTCAACTAGTGCATAACTAGGGTGCAACTAGGGTGCAAGTAGGGCGTAGCTAGGGCGCAATAAGGGCGCCCGGGCGGACCTAGGGCGCAACTAGGGGGAAACTGGGGCGCAAGGAACGCGCAACTAGGACGCAACTAGGGCACAACTAGGGTGCAACTAGGGCGCAACTAGGTCGCAACTAGGGTGCAACTAGTGCGCAACTAGGGCGCAACTAGGGCGCGACTAGGGCGCGACTAGGGCGCGACTTGGGCGCAACTAGGGCGCAACTAGGGCACTAGAAGGGTACAACTAGGGCGCAACTAGGGCGCAATTAGGGCGCAACTGGGGGCAACTACGGCAAACTAGGGCGCAACTAGGTTGCAACAAGGGCACAACTAGGGCGCAACTAGGGCGCAACTAGGGCGTAACTAGGGTGCAACTAGTGCGCAACTAGGGCACAACTAGGGCGCGACTTAGGCGCGACTAGGGCACGACTTGGGCGCAACTAGGGCGCAACTAGGGCGCAACTAGGACGCAACTAGAGCTCAATTAGGGCGCAACTAGGGGCAACTAGTGCGCAACTAGGGCGCAACTAGGGCGCAACTAGGGCGCAACTAAGGCGCAACTAGGGCGCAACTAGGGCGCAACTAGGGCGCAACTAGGGCGCAACTAGGGCGCAGCTAGGACGCAACTATAGCACAACTAAGGCCCAACTAGGGCGCAAATAGGGCACAAGTAGGATGCAACTAGGGCGCAAGTAGGGTACATCTAGGGTGTAGCTAGTGCCCAACTGAGGCGCAACTAGGGCGCAACTAGGGCGCAACTGAGACGCAACTAGGGTGCATGTAGGGCGCAACTAGGGCGCAAGTAGGGCGCAAGAAGGGCACAACTAGGGCACAACTAGAGCACAACTAGGGTGCAACTAGGGTGCAACTAGTGCGCAACTAGAACGCAACTAGGGTGCAACTAGAGCGCAACTAGGGCGCAACTAGGGAGCAACAAGGGCGCAACGAGGGCGCAACTAGGGCACAAATAGGGTACAAGTAGGACGCAACTAGGATGCAAGTAGGGCGCAAGAAGGTTGCAACTTGTGCGCAACCAGGGCGCAACAAGGGCGCAACTAGGGCGCAACTAGGGCGGAACTAGGGCACAACTAGGGTGCAAGGAGGGCGCATTTAGGGTGCAGCTAGGGCGCAAGTAGGGTGCAAGTAAGACGCAACTAGGATGCAACTAGGGCACAATTAGGGCGTACCTAGTGCCGAACTGAGGCGCAACAAGGGCGTAAGTAGGGTGCCAATAGGGTGTAAGTAGGGTCTTATAACGGCACAAGAAGGGCGCATTTAGGGCGCAACTAGAACGCAACTAGGGCGCAACTAGGGTGAAAGTAGGGTGCATAAGGGCGCACCTAGGGCGCAACTAGGACGCAACTAGGGGGCAACTAAGGCACAACAAGGGCAAGACTAGGGCGCGACTTGGGCGCAAGTAGGGAGCAACTAGGGCACAACTAGGGCGCAACTAGGGCGCAACGAGGGCGCAACTAGGGTGCAAGTGGGGGTGATTAGGGTGCAACTAGGGCGCAACTAGGTTGCAACTAGGGCACAACTAGGGCGCAGCTAGGGCGCAACTAGGGTGCAACTAGGGCGCAACTAGGACGCAACTGGGGCGCAACTAAGGCGCAACTAGGGCACAAATAGGGCACAAGTAGGACGCAACTAAGGTCAAGTAGGGTACAACTAGGGCGTAGCTCGTGCCCACCTGAGGCGCAACTAGGGCACAACATGGGCGGAACTAAGACGAAACTAGGGTGCAAGTAGGGCGCAATTAGGAAGCAAGTAGGGCGCAAGTAGGGCGCAACTAGGACACAACTAGTGCGCAACTAGGGCGCAACTAGTGGGTAACTAGGACGCAACTAGGGCGCAACTAGAGCGCAACTAGGGCGCAACTAGGACGCAAAAAGGGCGCAACGAGGATGCAACTAGGGCACAAACAGGGTACAAGTAGGACGCAACTAGGGTGCAACTAGGGTACAACTAGGGCGTAGCTAGTGCCGAACTGAAGCGCAACTAGGGCGCAAGTACGGTGCAAGTAGGGCGCAAGTAGGTTGCAACTTGTGTGCAACTAGGGCACAACTAGGGCGCAACTACGGCGTAACTAGGGCGCACCTAGGGCGCAACTAGGGTGCAAGCAGGGGGCAACTAGGGTGCTCTAGGGCGCAAGTAGGGCGTACGTATGACGCAACTAGGGCACAATTAGGGCGTAGCTAGTGCCCAACTGAGGCGCAACTAGGGCGCAAGTAGGACGCCAATAGGGTGTAAGTAGGGTGCAATAAGGGCACAAGTAGGATGCAAGTGGGGCGCAACTAGGGTACAACTAAGACGCAACTAGGGTGCACGTAGGCCACAACTAGGGCGCAAGTAGGGCGCAACTAGGGCGCAACTAGGGCACAACCAAGGCGCAAGAAGGGCGCAACTAGGGTGCACCTAAGAGCAACTAGGGCGCAACTAGGGCGCAACTAGGGCGCAACTAGGGCGCAACTAGGACGCAACTAGGGCGCACCTAGGACGCAACTAGGGCGCAACTAGGGCGCAACTAGGGCCAACTAGGGCGCAACTAGGGCCAACTAGGGCGCAACTAGGGCCAATAAGGGCGCAACTGGGGACAACTAGGGCGCATCTAGGGCGCAACTAGGGCGCAACTAGGGTGCAACTTGGGCGCAACGAGGGCACAATGAGGACGCAGCTAGGGCGCAAGTAGGGTGCAACTAGGGTGCAACTAGGATGCAACTAGGGCGCAACTAGGACGCAACTAGGGTGCAACTAGTCTGCAAGTTGGGCGCAACAAGGGCGCAACGAAGGCGCAACTAGGGCATAAGTAAGACGCAACTAAGGGCGCAACTATGGGACAACTAGGGCGTAGCAAGTGCCCAACTGATTCTCAACTAGGCCGAAAGTAGGCGCTAGTAGGGTGCAAGTAGGGCGCAACTAGGGCGCAACTAGGGCGCAACTAGGACGCAACTAGGGCGTAACTAGTGCGTAACTAGGGTGCAACTAGGGTGCAAGTAGGGCGCAACTAGGGCACAACTAGGGACCCCGGGTACAACTAGGGCGCAACTAGGGCGCAACTAGGACACAACTAGGGCGCAACTAGGGTACAACTAGGGCAGAACAAGGGCGCAACCAGGGCACAACTAGAGTGCATCTAGGGTGTAACTAGTGCCCAACTACGGCGCAACCAGGGCGCGACTAGGGCGCGACTAGGGCGCGACTTGGGTGCAACTAGGGCGGAATTAGGGCACAACTAGGGCGCATGAAGGGCGCAATTAGGGTGAAACTGGGGGCACCTAGGGTGCAACTAGGGCACAATTAGGTTGCAACTAGGGCACAACTAGGGCGCAACTAGGGCGCAACTAGGGCGCAACTAGGGTGCAACTAGTCCGCAACTAGGGCGTAGCTAGGGCGCGACTAGGGCGTGACTGGGGCGTGACTTGGGCGCAACTACGGCGCAATTAGGGTGCAAGTAGGACGCAACTTGGGCGTAATTAGGGCGCAACTGGGGGCAACTGAGCGCAACTAGGGCGCAACTAGGATGCAACTAGGGCGTAACTAAGGCGCAACTAGGGCGCAACTAGGGCGCAACTAGGGCGTAACTAGGGCGCAACTATGGCGCAACTAGGGCGCAACTAGGGTGCAACTAAGGCGAAACTAGGGCGGAAATAGGGCAGAAGTAGGATGCAACTAGGGTGCAAGTAGGGTACAACTAGGACATAGCTAGTGCCCAACTGAGGCGCAACTAGGGTGCAACTAGGGCGCAACTAAGACGCAACAAGGGTGCAAGTAGGGCGCAACTAGAGCACAAGTAGGGTGCAAGTAGGGTGCAACTAGGGCACAACTAAGGCGCAACAAGGGCGCAACTAGGGCGCAACTAGGTTGCAACTAGGGCGCAACTAGGGCGCAAAAAGGGCGAAACTAGGGCGCAACTAGGGCGCAACTAGGGCGCAACTAGAGCGCAACTAGGGCGCAACTAGGGCACAACTAGGACGCAACTAGGATGCAACTAGAGCACAACTAGGGCGCAACTAGGGCGCAACAAGGGCGCAACGAGGTCGCAACTAGGGCGCAACGAGGGAGTAACAAGGGTACAACTAGAACGCAACTAGGGCGCAACTAGTGCGCAACTAGGGCGCAACTAGGGCGGAACTATGGCACAACCGGGGCGCAACCAGGGTGCAACTAGGACGCAACTAGGGCACAACTAGGGCAAAACTAGGGTGCAACTAGTGTGCAACTAGTGTGCAAGTTGGGCACAACTAAGGTGCAACTAAGGCGCAACTAGTTTGCAAGTAGGGCACAAGTAGGACGCAACTAGGGCACAACCACGGCAAAACTAGGGCGTAGCTAGTGCCCAAATAAGTTTCAACTAGGGCGCAAGAAGGGTGCCAGTAGGGCGCGAAAAGAATGCAATAAGGGCGCAAATAGGGTGTAACTAGAGCGCAACTAGGGCGCAACTCGAGCGCAACTAGGGTGTGACTAGGGCGCGACTAGGGCGCGATTATGGCGCAACTAGGGCGCAACTAGGGCACAACTAGGGCGCAACTAGGGTGCAACTAGGGTGCAACTAGGGTGCAACTAGGGCGCAACTAGGGTGTAATTAGGGGGCAACTAGGTTGAAACTAGGGCGCAACTAGGGCGTAACAAGGGTGCAACTAGGGCAAAAGTAGGACGCACGTAGGGCGCAAGTAGGGCACAACTAGGGCACAAGTGGGGCACAACTAGGGCGTAAGAAGGGCGCAACTAGGGCGCAACTTGAGCGTAATGAGGGTGCAATGAAGGCGCAACGAGGGCACAACGAGGTTGTAACAAGGGCGCAACAAGGGCGCATCTAGGGCACAACTAGGGCGCAACTAGGAAGCAACTAGGGCGCAACTAGGGTGCAACTAGGGCACAACTTGGACACACCAGGGTGCAACTAGGGCGCAACAAAGGCACAACTAAGGCACAACTAAGGCGCAACTAAGGCAAAACTAGGGCGCAAGTAGGGCACAAGTAGGACGCAGTTAGGGCGCAACTTGGGTACAACTAGGGCGTAGCTAGTGCCCAACTCAGGCGCAACTAGGGCGAGACAAAGGGCGCAAGTAGAGCGCAACTAGGGCACAACTAGGGCACAACAAGGGCGTAACTAGGGCGAAACTAGGGTGCAACTAGGGCGCAACTATGGCGCAACTAAGGCGCAACTAGGGCGCAACTAGGGCACATCTAGGGTGCAATTGGGGTGCAACTAGGGCGCAACTAGGGCGCAACTAGGGTGCAACTAGGATGCAACTAGGGCACAACGAGGGCGCACCTAGGACGCACGAGGTTGCTACTAGGGTGCAACTAGGGCGGAACTAAGGCGCAACTAGGGCGGGACTAGGGCGCGACTGGGGCGCCACTAAGGTGCGACTTGGGGGCAACTAGGTCGCAACTAGGACGAAATTAGGACGCAACTGGGGGCAACTAAGAACTAGCTAGTGCCTATCTGAGGCGCAAATAGGGCGCAAGTAGGGCGCCAATAGGGTGCAAGTTTGGTGCAATAAGGGCGCAAGAAGGGTGCAACTAGGGTGCAACTAGGGTGTAACTAGGACGCACATAGGATACAAGTAGGCAGCAACTAGGGCGCAACAAGGGCGCAAGTAGGGCGCAAGTAGGGCACAAGAAGGGCGCAACTAGGGTGGAATTAGTTTGCAAGTTGGGCGCAACTAGGGCGCAACTAGGGCGCAACTAGGGCGCAACTAGGGCGCAACTAGGATGCAACTAGTGTGCAAATTGGGCGCAACTAGGGCGCAACTAAGGCGCAACTAGGGCACAAGTAAGGCGCAACTAGAGCACAACTAGGCCGCAACTAAGGCGCATCTAGGGCGCAACTAGGGCGCAAGTAGGGTGCAACTAGGGTGCAACTAGAGCGCAAGTATTGCACAACTAGTGTGCAACTAGGGCGCAACTATGGTGCAACTGGTGCGCAAGTTGGACGCATCTAAGGCACTACTAAGGCGCAACTAGCGTGCAAGTAGGGCACAAGTAAGACGCAACTACCGCGCAATTAGGGCACAACTAGGGCGTAGCTAGTGCCCAACTAAGGCTCAACTAGGGCGCAGGTAGGGTGCGAGTAGGGCGCAAGTAGGGTGCAATAAGGGCGCAAAGAGGGTGCAACTAGGGCCCAACCAGGGCGCCACTAGGGCGCAACTAGGGCGTAACTAGGGCACGACTAGGGCACAACTAGGGCGCAACTAGGGCGCAACTAGGGCGCAACATGGGCGCAACTAGGGTGCAACTAGGGCGTAACAAGGGCGCAACTAAGGCGCAACTAGGGCGCAACTAGGCGGCATCTAGGGCACAACTAAGGCCCAACTAGGGCGCAACTAGGGCGCAACTAGGGCGCAACTAGGGTGCAACTAGGGTGCAACTAGGGCACAACAAGGGCACAACTAGTACACGACTAGGTGGCAACTAGGGCGCAACTAGGACGCAACTAGGCACAACTAGGGCACAACTAGGGTGCAACTAGTGCCCAACCAGGGTGCAACCAGGGCGCAACTAGGGCGCAACTGGGGCGCAACTAGGGTGCAACTAGGGCGCAACTAGGGCGCAACTAGGGTGTAACTAAGGCGCAACTAGGGCGCGACTAGGGCGCAACTAGAGCGTAAGTAGGGCGCATGTAAGACGCAACTAGGGCGCAACTAGGACACAACTACGGCGTAGCTAGTGTCCAACTAAAGCGCAACAAGGGTGCAAGTAGGGCGCCAGTAGGGCGTAAGTATGGTGCAATAAGGGCGAAAGAAGGGCGCAACTAGGGTTCAACTAGGACGCAACTAGGACGCGACTAGGATGCAAGTAAGGCGCAACTAGGGCGCAACTAGGGTGCAACTAGGGAACAACTAGGACGCAACTAAGACGCAACTAGGGCGCAACTAGGGCGCAACTATAGCGTAACTAGGGCACAACGAAGGCGCAACTAAAACGCAACTAGGCCGCAACTAGGGCGCAACTAGGACGCAACACGGGCGCAACGAGGGCCCAACTAGGGCGCGACGAGGGCGCAACGATGGCATAACTAGGGCCCAACTAGGGTGCAACTAGGGCGCAACTAGGGCACAACTAGGGCGCAACTAGGACGCAACTAAGTCACAACTAGGGCGCAACTAGGGCGGAACTAAGGTACAACCAGGGTGCAATTGGGGTGCAACCAATGCGCAACTAGGGCGCAACTAGGGTACAACTAGGGCGCATCTAGGGCACAACTAGGGTGCAAGTGGTGTGCAAGTTGGGTGCAACTAACGCGCAACTAAGGCGCAACTAGCGCGCAATAAGGGCACAAAAAGGACGCAACTAGGGTGAAATTAGGGTACAACTAGGGCGTACCTAGTGCCAAACTAAGGCACAATTAGGGCGTAAGAAGGGTGCCACTAAGGCGCAAGTAGGGTGCAATAAGGGCGCAAATAGGGTGCAACTAGAGCGCAACTAGGGCGCAACAAGGGTGCAACTAGGTTGTGACTGGGGCGGGACTAGGGCGCGACTAGTGCGCAACTAGGCCGCAACTAGGGCGCAACTAGGGCACAACTACGGTGCAGCTAGGGCGCAACTAGGGCGCAACTAGGGCGCAACTACGGTGCAACTAGAACGCAACTAGGGCGCAACTAGGGCGCAACTAGGCCGCAACAAGGGTGCGACTAGAGCGCAAGTAGGGCGCAAGTAGGGCGCAAGTATGGAGCAACTACAGCACAAGTGGGGGACAACTAGGGCATAACAAGGGCGCAACTTGAGCGCAATGAGGGCGCAAAGAGGGCGCAACGAGGGTGCAATGAGGGAAGAACAAGGGCACAATTAGGATACAACTAGGACGCAATTAGGGTGCAACTAGGGCACAAATAGGGTGCAACTAGGACGTGAGTATGGCTCGACTAAAGCGCGACTAGGGCGCGACTAGGGCGCAACTTGGGTGCAACTAGGACGCAACTACGGCGCAACTAAGACGCAACTAGGGCGCAACTAGGGTGCAATAAGGGCGCAACTGGAGGGAACTAGGGCACACCTAGGGCGCAACTCTGGCATAATTAGGGCGCAACTAGGGCACAACTAGAGCGTAACTAGGGCGCAACTAGGGCGCATCTAGGGCACAACTAGTGTGCAACTAGGGCAAAGCTAAGGCGCAACTAGGGGGCAAATAGGGCAAAAGTAGGATTCAACTAGGGCGGAACTAGGGTACAACTAGGGCGTAGCTAGTGCCCAACTCAGGCGTAACTACAGCGCAAATAGGGTGCAAGTAGTACGCAAGTAAGGTGCAACTTCTACGTAACTAGGGCGCGCACTTTGGTCACAACTAGCGCGCAACTAGGGTGCAAGTATGGCGCAACTAGGGTGCAATTAGGGCGCAAGTAGGGCGCAAGTACGTCGCAACTAGAGCACAAGTAAGTCGCAACTAGGGCACAACCACGGCACAACTAGGGCGTAGCTAGTGCCCTACTGAGGCCCAACCAGGGCGCAAGTAGGGAGTTAGTAGGGTGTAAGTTTGGTGCAATAAGGGTGCAAGAACTGTGCAACTAGGGTGCAACTACTACGCAACTAGGACGCACCTAGGGCGCAAGATGGGCGCAAGTAGGGTGCAACTAGGGCACAACTAGGGCTCAACTAGGGCACAACTAGGGCACAAATAGGGTGCAACTAGTGTGCAACTTGGGCGCAACTAGGGCGCAACTAAGGCGCAACTAGGGCGCAAATAGGGCGCAACTAGAGCGCAACTAGGGCACAAGTAGGGAGCAACTAGGGGTCAAGTAGGTCGCAACTACGGCGCAACTAGAGCGTACGTAGGGTACAACAAAGACGCAACTAGGGCGCAACTAGGGTGTAACTAGTGCCCAAGTTGGGTGCAACTAAGGCGCTACTAAGGCGCAACTAGCGCGCAAGTAGGGCACAAGTAAGACGCAACTAGCTTGCAACTAGGGCACAACTAGGGCATAGTTGGTGTCCAACTAAGGCACAACTAGGGCGCAAGTAGGGTGCCAGTAGGGCGTAAGTAGGGTACAAAGGGCGCAAATAGGGTGCAACTAGGGCGCAACTCAGGGCGCAACTAGGGCTAAACTAGGGCGCGACTAGGTTGCAACTAGGGCGCAACTAGGGCGCAACTAGGGCGCAACTAGAGCNGCACAAGTAAGACGCAACTAGCTTGCAACTAGGGCACAACTAGGGCATAGTTGGTGTCCAACTAAGGCACAACTAGGGCGCAAGTAGGGTGCCAGTAGGGCGTAAGTAGGGTACAAAGGGCGCAAATAGGGTGCAACTAGGGCGCAACTCAGGGCGCAACTAGGGCTAAACTAGGGCGCGACTAGGTTGCAACTAGGGCGCAACTAGGGCGCAACTAGGGTGTAACTAGGGCGCAACTACGGCACAACTAGGGCGTAACTAGGGCACAACTAGGGTGCAACTAGGGCGCAACTAGGGCACAACTAGGGCGTAACTAAGGCGTAACTAGGGCGCGACTAGGGTGCAACTAAGGCACAACTAGGGCGCAAGTAGGGCACAAGTAGGACGCAACTAGGGCGCAACTAGGGTACAACTAGGGCGTCGCTAGTGCCCAACTGAGGCGCAACTAGGGCGCAAGTAGGGCGCAAGTACGGCGCAAGTAGGGTGCAACTAGTGCGCAACTAGGGCGCAACTAGGGCACAACTAGGGCGCAACTAGGGCGGAACTAGGACGCATCTAGGGTGCAACTAGGGTCCAACTAGGGCGCAACTAGGGCGCATCAAGGGCGCAACTAGGGCGCAACTAGGGCGCAACTAGGGTGCAACTAGGGCGCAACTAGGGTGCAACTAGGGTGTAACTATGGCGCAACTAGGGCACAACTAGGGCGCAACTAGGGCGGAACTAGGACGCATCTAGGGTGCAACTAGGGTCCAACTAGGGCGCAACTAGGGCGCATCAAGGGCGCAACTAGGGCGCAACTAGGGCGCAACTAGGGTGCAACTAGGGCGCAACTAGGGTGCAACTAGGGTGTAACTATGGCGCAACTAGGGCACAACTAGGGCCCAACTAGGCAGCAACTAGGTTGCAACTAGGGCGCAACTAGGGCGCAACTAGGGCGCAACTAGGACGCAACTAAGGCACAACTAGGGCGCAACTAGTGCGCAACCAGGGTGCAAGCAGGGCGCAACTAGGGCACAACTAGGGCGCAACTAGGGTGTACTGAGGGCGCAACTAGGGCGCGACTACGGGGCAGCTAGGGTGCAACTAGGGCGCAAGTAGGACGCAATTAAGACGCAACTAGGGTGCAACTAGGGCACAACTAGGGCTCCGTCACGTGCTCCACAGGGAGGGGCCTTCCCATCCGGGGTTGGTTACACACTCATACACACACACACTTCAATCCTAGGCTAGCTTTTCTAATCTAACTTGTCACGAGACAAGACGCAGGTCCCACCGGGCGGTCTGGTTTGACTGAGGGGTGCAGGATCGGCTTCTTGTCCCCGGGTCGGGCGAGGTGTCAGCAACGCGGACGGCCAAAGGGGAACGTCGTCTTGTGAGTCAGGAGCAGAAGCGTATGATCTTTGCGTCCAACTGTCGGCTTTCAACAATGTTGCGACAGCGGTCGGTTCTTCATCAGCAGTCGTCCTCTTCTCGTCCTCCTCTTCTTATCTTCCCCTTGTACTGCTCTCCCAAGGTCTCATCTTGCTTGCCAGCCTCATTCTATGGCTCGCACATCAAAATGCCTTAGGATAAGGCGCCTCGAGTACCGCTCCTCTTTTTGAGGTTCGGACGCGACTCTGCTGCCATCAAGCCAGCCTCAGGCTGCCTTCCCTTCCTCACAGCAGCTCTGGTTGGGTAACGTCGTCGGCCGCAATGTCCTTACGCTCCATCGCTTACCGAAGTCAAACTGCCCTCCCTGCAATTTTCTTTCCTCGATCGAGCGGTCTTCGTATAATTCGTCGACCTTCCCCTCTGCCTTCAGCTTTTTGAGCCGAGCCCCAGCACTTCCTCCCCTGTCCTGCGATGGATGAACAAAATACCGTTAACACTATTATATCCTACCCTCGCAAAACAAGCTGGACGTCCCCATCCATCCGTCCCTCCTTCCTTGTTTCGTTCATCCCGCCCTTTCCTTTTGTTGAATCATCCACCGTGTGACTAGCGCTCCCTCTTCCAGCGTAGGCCTCCTTTCCCCTTTTTTTGGTGATGAATACTCTTCCTCCGCCCACCTTGTCCTCTCCATACTCTCCAACTCTCGGTGGAGCCCCTCTTGCCGTATCTCCTCATTCCACGCCATGGGGCTCTGGCGTGGTGTTACACTGCATTCTCCCTCCCTGGTCCCTCTCTCCCGTTGCTCCTGCAATCGCCGTGCCACTGCCTTTTGCTGCGCCTGCACTCTCCTCTTTACCTCATCACTCTCCTCACAGAGCATGCACAGTGGTCCACGGAGTCCTGTTTGCGCGTTGCTGTACTGACGGGCACATGGGAGGTGCACTCACTGATGACAGTTGATGCAGTGCCACCTGCGGACACGCACTGGGCCTCTGCACATGGCGTACGGCTGATTTTGTGAGCTTGTGCATTCGAGGCATTGATATAGGGCAATGCGCCATCCGTGATACAGCCTCCTTTTCCCCACCTTCTTCACGCATTCGCTATGTGAGAAGCATCTGTACTTCTCACACCATGGCGTCACTCCTCTCAGTTCCCTGAGGCAGCTGGGACAATCCCCTTCCGCCGTGCCTGTGCGTGGTCGTATCCAACAACCACTGTAGTTATCCCATCCCTTGTCATTTGTCTTGATGCAGGCGGTGTGTGCTACCCGCTTGCAATAGTCGCATCTCCCATGAGGAGCCTCCAGCAGTCTTCTACAACCACAGCACACAATGCCTGTCGCGGCATTGTCTTCCTGCCCAAGCATGACTCTCACCTCCATGGGAATTCCCTGCCTGATCTTCTGGCAAGGCACGCAGAGCCAGCCCTCTTCTTTGTCCGCCATTCCACACTCCTGGTGCATGTGACGCTTGCAGCGCCGGCACTCCCTAGCACGCAGGCGTACCCTCTTCTTGCACCATGGGCAACTACCAGTGCACGGTGTCTTCTCCTCTCCTTGCTCCTCTCCTACGCCTGTGCCCCTTGTCTCTCCTCTTCCCATTGTCATGCCTCCGATCTGTCTACCTTGCTCTGGCCACGCTCCTGCCCTGGCATCCTTGCTCACCTTCCCTTGTCCCATCCGTGGT
The DNA here is from genome assembly GCA_023375785.1 of Penium margaritaceum. NCBI lineage: Eukaryota > Viridiplantae > Streptophyta > Zygnematophyceae > Desmidiales > Peniaceae > Penium > Penium margaritaceum. The sequence continues at coordinate 83,647 of SZWC01000299.1, read as the reverse complement.
TCAATCCTAGGCCCCTGCGGCCCCTCGCTCCTTCCTTGCTACATCAGCGACCCCACACTTGTACTTCGTGGGGCTTGCGTTATCCCCACGCCTGCTTCTACCGCCGTCTTTTGTGCCCCTTGGTGCGCCCTGCGCACTCCTCCTAACGTTGATCCCCTTTCTAGCAAAAGCTGCTGGGGGTCCCTTTCTGCCCCTCTTTCCCTCTCTTGCCTTCCCAAGGTCATGGTGTGGTCCCATCGACGTGCCGGTGCATGATCAACCGGAGCCCCAGGGCGTCCCGTTGTCCTGGGGCGCCCAGGTGTCCTCACGTCTTCTCCAAACTCAGCTCCCCGTCCCTACTGCATCCTCCTTGGTGCACTTGATATGTCCGGGCGCCGGGTAGGTCGATCATCTGCCAGAGGTGGAAGGGAGTGGGGTTGCAAGTTTGGTTCCTGTGGAGCTGGTGATCTTGGTGTTGCAAGTGACGGCTGGTCTCTCAAGAGGCACCATTGAGGCGTCACCGCCAATGCCTCATTTACCATCTCCAGCACCTTCCTCCTTACCTCGGGAACATCCCTGTTCCCTAGCGCCCTCATGGCCAAGACCGCCTTCCGGGCCGCCACTCCCTCCTGTCCAGGCAATGACACTGCATTGCGATAGAGTTGTTCCACTGGGTGGAAATCTGCATACGAGCGTGGTGCTGCCCTATCTCCCGCGCCCTGTTGACCTTCTTCTCTCTGCCGCTTTTGATCCCGTGCGTGAGCCTCAAGGAGTCGCAGCTTTGCCACACATTTGTCGCAGTGATGTCCCACCCCTGGCTGCATTTGCCCACATGGCCGATGGAGCGGCTGGTGGCATCCTTTGCTCCACTCGATAGTGCTGTAGTTGCCACACTCCGTGCAGCGCAAGCGCCACTCCAAGTCCGCCGCTTACTGACCTTCCCTTTTGTGCTCCTCTCTTTCCTTCTGCATTCTCCCTTTCAGTTTGGGAGCATAGGCCGGACAGACATGTAGTGATTTCTGTTGCAGCAGCTCCTCCTCCCCACAGATGTAATGGATGGCCACCCTGCAATTGAAGCAACACTTCTTTTGCGTCCTCACCGGCCGCTTGCACTTTCCGCACTCCTCTGTCTCTTCTACTCCAGGCACACTTGGTCCAGTAGCCTATCCACCCTCTTTGCCTATCTCCTGCTCTTCTTTCACTAGCCTCCAGATGCAGCCCTTGTAATGCTTTCCCAATCTTGAAATCTCCGTCCCACACTTGCGGTGGAGAGGTGCTTTACATTCATAGCACCAGCTCGCTTCCGTGCGGTCGTGTGGCTCACCGCAGCTTTTGCACCTCTCAATCCACCGCTTGGGTGCGGGCCTGTTCTTCCTCCTGTCCTCCTTGTCTGCTTTTGCCAGCATGAGAGATATTCACTTCTTACACCCTATCACCTTCTGGCGCATCCTTATCTTTGGGTCCTAGCAAGCTGCATGCATAGGATGTTTGCACACGTAGCAGCAGAACAAAGTGGTGGCATCCATTGCCTCTCCACAGTTAGCGCATGGCTCTTTTTTGTCTTGCGGCACACTGGATTTCCCGGCTGCAGCCCCAATGCTCGAGCGGGCCCTCTCCCTCTCCCTTTCCTTCTGTAGTTCCTCCTCACTATCTATTCCAATGTTCTCCTTCAGACTCGCTGTGCAGACCTCACACATCTTGATGTTGTGCAAGATATCGAGGTGTAAGTCGCAGTACGCCAAATGGAGGCTGGCCTTGCATCCCTCGCACACCATCTCTCTCCTGGCGGCGACCGGATGTTTGCAGGTTACACAGAGTTGCGGAGCCATCTACTCCTCTCCTTCTTCTTCATCCTGATTGTCCGGCTCAATGCTTAATTCAAGTTCTTCGTGCCAATGCTCCTCCTCTCCTTGCGCTGGTACCCATTGTTCTAACCTTGCTTGCGCTTCCAGCCAAGAACTGGTTGGCCACAAGGACCTGTCATTAGGGGGAAGTGGTTCCCATCTTGAAGGAGGAGCGTGGAGTAAACTGCAGTGCTCTTCCTGTGCTAGTGGAGGCTCCATTTCCTCTCCTTGTTTCTCCACCTCTCTCTGTTACTTCTTTTCCCCCATACGACTCCCCCAGGGCCCTTTTTGTTTCTTCTTCCGCTGCTCCTCTGGCTACTCCTCCGCTATTGCTTGTGGTGCTTGCGCCTCAAGTGCCACATCGGGCGTAGCCACTGCAAGAGGCAACGCCCCCTTTCTCTAATGTTTTGCTATTGCTGCTGGTGGCGCTGGCGCTCTGGGCACCGCGCCGGGTGTAGCTGTTGCAAGAGGCAACACCTACTGTTCTTTCTGCTTTGCTACTGTTGCTAGTGGCACTGGCACTCCTCGCGCTACGCCGGGTACAGCTGCTACAAGAGGCAGCACCTCCTCTTCCCGCTGCTTTACCACTGCTGCAAATGGCGCTTGTGCTCTAGGCACCGCACTGGCTGTAGCTGTTGCAATAGGCAACACCTCCTGTTCCCACTGCTCTATTACTGCTCCTGGTGGCGCTGGCACTCCAAGCGCCGCACTGGGTGTAGCTACTGCAAGAGGCACTACCTCATGTTCCCGCTGCTCTGCTATTGCTGTTGGTGGCGCTAGCACTTCTGGTGCTGCGCCTAGTGTAGCTGCCGCAAGAGGCAACACCTCTTGTTCTTCCTACTCTACTGCTGCTACTGGTGGCGTTGGCACTCCGGGCGCCGCGCCGGGTGTAGCTGGTGCAAGAGGCAGCACCTCTTGATCTCGCTACTCTGCTGCTGCTAGTGGTGGCGCCTGTTCCTCGGGCGTAGTGCCAGCTTCAGCTGCTGCAAGAGACAGCATCTCCTGTTCTCGCTGCTCTACTGCTGCTGCTAGTGGCGTTGGCACTCCAGGCGCCGCGCTGGGTGCAGCTGTCGTAAGAGGCAGCTCCTCCTAGTCCCGTTGCTCTGCTCCTGTTTCTGGTGGCATTGACGCTCCGGGCGCCGCACCTAGAGTAGCTGCCGCAAGAGGCAACACTTCTTGTTCCCGCTGCTCTGCTGCTGTTGCTGGTGGCGCTGACGCTCCGGGCGCCGCGCCTGGTGCACCTGCCGCAAGAGGCAGCACTTCCTGATCCCGCTGCTTTGCTACTAATTCTAGTGGCGCCTGCGTTTCGGGCACCGCACCGGCTTGAGCTGCCGCAAGAGGTAGCGACTCTTGTTCCCTCTACTTTGATGCTGTTGTTGGAGGTGCTAGCACTCCTGGCGCCGCGCCTGGTGTAGCTGCCGCAAGAGGCAGCTCCTCCTGTTCTTGCTACTCTGCTGCTGCTGCTGTTGGCACTGGCACTCCGTGCGTCGCGCCCGGTGCAACTGCCGCAACAGGCAACACCTGCTGTCTCTACTGCAGGATTTTCCCGGGGCGCACTCCTCATGACGTCACGGCCGATAGTAATAAGCCCAGGCTATGTTGAACGTCTGCTGTCATCGATGCAGGTTGATGATCCGTCGTACGTCGGAGGGTCCTAGCGTGTGGTTGCTGCGCCCGCCTTTGTCGCGTGGTTGTTGTTGTTGCACCAAGTGTCGCATCGAGACTCTGGTGTGCCTGCTTTGAGTTCGACACTGGTTGCCCCGGGGCTTCAGACACCGCGTTTGGCGTGGCCTCGCGGGGAGGCTATCGTTGCCGGACTTGTGTTTCAATCCCTGATGGCGCCTCCTAAGTGGTCCTGGGCCGCCGTGTAGGGAGTCTTTCTTTCCCTGTCCAACGTCGCTTCCTGGTGATGCCCTCCATCTCCGCCGCAGCATATTCTACCCCTTCCTTTGCTGCCCTCTCCTGCTACTCCTGTTATTATGGTGTTGCGCTCGTTCTAGCTCCCTCCTGGTGTACCTCCTTGTCCTGTTGTGCCGAGGGAGGCATCCCAATACCTGACAAAACAAGCCGGGTCCCCTCGGCCAAAGAGGAAGTCGTGTGGACCACGGGTACGGCACCTGTGGTGATGGGCGGGGGAGGGCGGTGTGGGTGATGCGAAGACTGAGGCATCCCTGCAAACATAGCCGCCACCTCTTCCACGTCGTCATCAGTACTGTTGCGGGGTGGGTGGCGTCTGGCCACGAGGGACTGCCAACGAATAGGAAGGTTCTCAAGTCGCTCTCGTCGCACCATGATGTTGGAAGTGTGGCGGCCCTCGAGCCACACATAAACCCCATCGACGGCCCAAACCTGGTAACATTGGTCCAGGAGTGTTGCTTCATTTTGCCGCGCCTCATCCACTTCCTCCCGCTTTGGCCGCACACCATCGCCAACCTAGAAGTCATCAAGCATGAGGCCGGCATTGGCTTAATCGACCCCACGCTGTGCTGCGACGGACCCCCAAATGCAAGGCTCTTGGAGGCATTTTTTAAGACAGGCACCCTGTTCTTTCATGAACTCCACCTCATCAGCCACGGTCACACCTTCTTCCCATGGCGGCATTGGCCTGTCAAGCATGAGCGGCAGGGTAGCCATGGTCTAATGTTGCTGACCATGACGCAACATGTAGGGTGAGAAGCTGGTAGAAGAATGAGGTGTGATGTTGTATTTGTAAACGACGTCTTCCAGCTGCTCGTCCCAAGGTCCGTTGTCATCCGACAGCTTTTGGATGGTCAGCGTGATTGCCCCATGCATACGTTCGACCTGACCTTGTGCCTGCGGCCGATATGGGGCCCCATTCTCAATCTGAATGTTGAAGTAGGCCGCCACCTCTACGAACGTCCCTGCAAAGTGCGAGCCATTATCGCACTAGATAATTTTGCAGCCACCTCCTCGATAGATGACCTCCTCCTTCAAGAACGCTGCAGCGTGTGCTGCGTCAGCCTTGGGGACCGCTCGAGCCATGACCCAATTGGTCATGTGGTCGATGCCGAGGATCCAGTACATGTTCTTGCGTTGGGTGAGGCGAAGGGGGCCATGAAAGTCAATCACAACCCTCTGCATTGGTGCGCCAAGGCGGGCGCACACAAAACGAGGCTAGTGGATCCGTTGGCAAGGGTGATGGCAGATACAGGTTCCACATGTTGCGATGATCTCCCCAATCTGCTTCTTCAATCCCACCCAGTAGACCTGTGGGACAAGAGTCTCCTATATGGTGGCGGATTGTGCGTGCATGCGGTGATGCTTGTCCCCCAATGGCACTGATGTGCACCAGCGCAGTGGATATGCTTCGTCATCACGCCTCCAGAGTTGCCCCTGCAACCACACATACTTGTCAAGTGTGGCCTTGGCATCGGAGGGAACGTGGACATCCGGGTAGATTTTCACCATGGTGCGGCCACCACATAGGATTTGGGCTCGTGCCCAGTCAGACCACTTGTACGTTTTGACGGCTGGCTCCTGCTGCCAGTGCTCCAGGTCGCCTCCATGCGCCAGGGCCAGGAGGCGACGCCGCAGTTCCCCAAATGACTCTGGTGGCAAAGGTGCTCTTCCACTAGCAGACTTAGCCTGATGCTTCTCATCACCCGCCCCCGGTGGGAGGGCGTCAGTCCGTGTGCGCCTGGAGGAATTCCGTGTGATGGCTGGGTCTGCCGTGCCTGTGGAGGTCATTGTGGCTGGACGCCGGATGGGGGATGAAGTGCGTGGCGTGGTAGCTGGAGGCATGGTAGGTGCTACATCAGCGGCTGGCGTGCTTGCCCTGGTGGGGTAGACTCCTGTAGGCGCAGACTCGGCGATGGCCGCTGGATCATCCACTGGAATTGGCATCACCCCCAACGCGGCGGGCGATTCCGGGGGAGGAGAGGAGGTTGGTGCAACTCTCGCTCCGTCTCGTGATGGTGGATGGTTCACCGGCATTTCTGCGGCCTTGGATGCCGATAGCACTGGAGCAGTAGGGGAAGAGGGAGGAGACGGGGGGGGGGGGCGGGGAAGAGGGCTAAAGACTGGAAGCGCGATGAGAGTCTCGCGTCGGTGGGGAGGAGAGGGGGATGGAGGGGAAGCAAGAGAAGAGGGTAGCTGATCCACCGGAAGCGACGCCGTTGCTGGAGACGTGTCCGTTGCATCTGTGGATGGTGTGGGCCGAGGGCTCGTCGGACCCGTGCCGCCCGCCATGTGGGTGGACGGCAAGGGAGGAGGGACGGCCGCCGAGGGCGGGATGGCAGTTGATGGTGGTTGGTAAGCTGAGGAGAGCTCCTCACGGTCACGGGGAAATTCCTCACTACTAGTGCTTAAATTGGATGCCGAAGAGGGGGAACCGAGCCGCTGGCGGTGATGCCAGCGCATGAACACCCTTAGCACCATCCCATCACGAGGATCGACCGTCTGCACCGGGAAGATACGTGTGAGACCCGCATGATCATGGTGATATGCTTCCACATGGCGGTAGGAGGCCTGCAACATGATTTTGCGGTGAGCAAAGGGATGCAAGTTTGCAGGGAGGGGACCGCGCTGGCGATGCTGCACCGTCCAGTCGAGGATGCAACGAAAGGCTCACGCTCCATGACCGAGAGAGAGATTGAGGGGGTAAAGGAAGCAGAGGAAGTCGTGATGATGCAGATTAAAACTCCATGTCAGGAATGTAAGGAGGTTGGTCCGGGTGCGTTCTGGGTGGTCGGGGGTCATGGTCCACTATAGGAAGCAGCGGAAGGCTGCCGGTCCGGCATCAGTGGAAACGTCCAGCGGGTATAGGTGCCGTAACTCCTCGAGATACTCCTCCCACTTGTCCCTCAGCTTGTGTACGGCACCTGTGATGAGTATGCGGGTCACATCACTCTACTGTGGGTGGCTCATCCCCTCTGTCAACAGCCTTGTTCCACTCATCTTGCAGGCGTCGCACCTCTTGAAACCTTGCTTGGATGGCTGCTATTCGTGTTTCTTGCTCCTGGACACGCCGTTGTCTTTCTGTGCAAGCAGATTCGCACGCAGAGAGGATGGTCCTAACTTGAGCTAGGTTGGCGGCAGAACCAGGCACAAGATCCGGGTACGTCATCACCCATGTCCTATGTTACTCCCAGAGTCTCTCCACTCTTCCCACCCATGCTCGATTATGGGTGATGTGAACTGCGAATGCTTGCCACAACGCCTTATTGCTGTGGGAGTCAGGTACTTCCGGTGAAGGTGGAGGTGCCGGGCAGGGATCGTCCATGCGCAAGGCGTGGAGAAGATCTTCTGCTTTAGCCATTGTGAGAAAAGCTGTGAGCACGAGGGCCTTGAACATAGGAGCAACATCCGTGTGCACCGCGCTTTCAACGAGTTTGTGCTCGTACCGTGCCCAGCCAGTGTGGGCCATCTCCGGTGTGGCGTTGGTAGTGTTCGTCCGTGGCCGTTCTCTTGTAGCAGTCGCATGAGAAGTGTGTTCCAAAACGTTGAAAGCTGTGCCTGTCCCCGTCGTGGATTGTCGGCCGTGCAAACGGTGTGAACTGCATGAACAAGAATTTGAGGGTTGCCGTCGGGGTCCACGAGTGGGTGCCCGGGTGATCCGGGACGGCCGGGCGGGATGGGCGTGCCGCCGTGGCCGTCGGAGGGCAAGGGGCATGTCAGGTTCGAGGTCGCGTTGATGTGTTGGAGGGTCACCTCGAATCCTCGCCGATCGCGTGGAGATGCCTTCTCCTAAGAGGATGATGTCTTCTGAAGCTCCCGCCGTTGCTTGCATGCGTTGTGCGATGCAAGCATGCACCTCTGTCGGGTATAGTGCATGATCCTCCGGAGAGTCACTGCTGTCCGTGGACGATGCCAGTGCGTCTGCGACTAGTCTCATGAAACGTGCACGGGTAGATTCATTGCTCGCATGTGCTGGGCGGCTGGTGGGGAAGGTCTGCCCCGTCAGCAATCGAGCATTCCACTGAGGTGGCACTTTCGTTGCTTCAAAGTGAAGCGGGACGTATGATGGCGCCCCGTCATTGTCGTGCAACGTCATGCATTTTCCCCCGAGCAAAATTATCACGTCGCATGCCGTTGACCAGTCGTTCGCAAGGAGGAAATTGTACGTGGAGATTTCACACACTTGGACCAGCAAGCTCCCATGGATATGTCCAACCTGAAGGGAAAATAAATCAATTTGACCTTTGGATTGGGTCATCTCCCCTCCCGCGGTGCCGAAGCAGAGGTCGACAGCTCGGACGAGGTTCGACCAGTTAAACCGCCGGATGACGCGCATGGCAACGGTGGTATGCGTAGCCCCGGTATCCACGATAGCAATGAATTTCACGCCGGCGATCCAGACCGAGCATGAGATTATCGTACATGTGTACTCCGGCAACTGTTGGCAGCACACCGTTATGGGTCGCCATGCAAGGGCTCCTGCGTTGAGGATCTCATGGACAGTCCGCCGAGTTCCATCAACATGATCCCTCATCATGCGGTGACCTGGTGATTCGAGCCAACAGTTGACTCTCCTGGTGGATGATGCCAGCGCAGCATTGATCTCTTTGAAGAAGGTCTCCAGCTGTGTAATTTGCCCTGGCAGATGAGTAAGGACGTTTAGCCAGGGCAGCTCGAGGTGAGTTCGATCAAAGAACTGTCAGATGGTGTCTGCCACTGATGAACGGACCGCACTCGTTGGTGTCGGTACCACAACTGGCGAGGTGTGCGCCATGGGTGCGAGAGCAGGGTTGCGCCGCATGTGGTGGAGCCAGTCCCCACATTCCTTGTGCGTCCATCCAGGCGCATCCTTGAAGAGGTCGGTCCTGCGTCGCATATTGATGTGGCCCACATCGTTATCATTTTGAGGGAAGCCGTCAAGAGGGTATGCCCAGTAGTATTCCTCAGTGGTGAGATCGCGAGCTTGACCCTGAATCAGAACAGCCTTTCTGGAAGGGGGCTCAGGCGGAGGTGGACCATCTCCGTATGATGGTGTTTTGTGGGAGCTGCGGTCCTTCCATCCCTCACGTAGTAATCAGCTAAGAGCATCTGCGTTGCGATTCACAAATGCTGGTTGGTATTTGATCATGAGATTGTACCTTTGGAGAAGTAGGGCCCATTTACCCAGGATTCCCTCATGGTTTTGCGTTGTGAGCAGCCATTGGAGTAAGGGTGCACACTGGGTAAGATTCCCGGATCCCAGATTGGATCCAGATTCATGAATCCGAATCCAGGTCTGGCTTTGATTTACGAATCCGAATCTGGATTTGAGAATCCGTAGGGTTCACGAATCGTTTTCAAATCCTATGGGTGATGACAGGTATAAATCCTCTAATCTGCCACATAAATCCCTATTTTCCATTGTGAAACAATAGGGAAAAGGATCTCCGAATCCCGAATCAAATCCTCATGAAGGATTTGAATCCCCAAATCCGAATCTTTATTTGGGTTCACGAATCTTATTCACGAATCCTAGGATTTGGTGTGCAGCCTTACATTGGAGGGCCTGATGATCTGTGAGGATGGTGAAGGGTGTTCCATTCTTGACGTAATCTCTGTAGAACTGGATGGCCCACAGAGCCGCCAGACATTCTCCCTTCATCGGAGGGTACTTAGCCTCCGCGTCATTGAGCGCATGGCTGCCAAGCAGACCACCCTCATCATGCCGTCATCTCCACGTTGAGACATGATAGCCCCAATACCCTGCTGTGAGAAGTCTGTTGTGATGATGAATGACAGGTTGAAGTTTGAAAATTCTAGCATCGGGGCCGTGATGAGGCAATACTTAATCTCGACCCATGCGAGCTGACAGGCCTCAGTCCATTCAAATGGTTCATCTTGGTGGGTAAGGCGTTGCAATGGACAAACAATCTTCGCGTGGTCACGGGCAAACTCGTGGTAGAAACTGACGAACCCCAGGAAGATCTTGACCTAGGTTGACGTAATTGGGCGCTTCTAGTCATGGATGGCCGCAATCTTGTCTGGGTCCATAGATATTCCTTGTGCTCTGATGATAAATCCCAGGAACTCCATGCTATCTGCCCCGATGACGCACTTGGCGGCCTTCAAACAAAGGTTCGCGGAGCGAAGGGCCAAAAATACAGCATCAAGTGAAGCCAGTAGCTCTTGGAAACTAAACGTAGCGACCATGACGTCATCCACGTAACAGTTTGCATTCAGAACGTCGCGTAGCACTTGATCCATCACACATTAAGACATAGCACTCGCGTTGCACAGCCCAAAGGGCATACGGGTGAAGGCATATAGCCCGTCCGCAGTGATGAACGCCGTCTTCAGCATAGAATTGTGATCCATAGGAATGGTATGAAAGGCAGATTTGACGTTGAGCTTGGCACACCAACTCTTCCCACGCTGGCGTTCTTGGATATGGACAATGAGTGGCATGGGATATGCATCTTCAACAGTGACTTTGTTAAGGTCACGGAAGTCAAAATAGAATCGCTTTGTGCCATCATGTTTCCCCACAATCACAAGATTGGAGCGCCACGGGCTTTCCACTTCAACAATCACACCCTGTTCCTTGAGTTCACGCAAGCCTTCGTTGATGATGTCCTTCTGGTCCTGGAGGAAACGTCAAGCCTTCTGCTTATGTGCATGCATGTCTCCCGTGTCAATGACATAGACTGTGTCGATACCCCCGATCTCCGTTGTCTTGCCTACAAATACTTCTTCGTGGTACGTGAGGAGCTCTTTGAATTCTTGTTTTTGTTCCTTTGTCAAGCGCTTGTGGAGCATGTGGTTCCATCGTTGGGAATGTGGGACCGTGGGTAGTGGTGGCTCTTCGTCTACCACAAGACCGGCTCCAAGATCAGGGTCTGGATCCCAACACTCATAGACCTGCAAGTTGAAATTACGGGATCCACATGGTGAGATGGTAAGCACTTTTAACTGACGTGGAGGGGGCTTGTCATCGAGGCGCAACCAGCCGACGTAACTCATTGGTTCTTCATCTGAATCATCTGAGCTGACATCTTCACAGAGGACAATGCCGCTGTTACACACCAGCAGTTTTCCTTTGCGCTCCGCCTCTTGGCAAGATTATCTTGAATCGTTGGTGGCACGGTCACCTGCACAAGAGAGCAGTCCGAGGCCTGAAGAGGCCCAGGATGAGTGGAGGTGTTTGGTGCCCAGCTGGGGTTAGTGGGGTGGCTGATGGTCGTGGGGAAGAACAGCCATGTTGGGGATTTTGCCGACGGTCTCGATATGAGTTCCATCGAAAGTTGTGGTCGATCATTCGTCGGAGCAGCTTGTGCTCGTTCAGGGCACGGCTGCTTTGGTGTGGACATGCGATCCATCATCTCTTCCTCCTCAACTTGTGATGACATAACGCGCGGGGCATCGTGCTTCGGAAATGCTAGGATAGAATTCCTGGTAGCGTGGTCTTCAGCGCAGGCTTCCTTCAAGGAGAAGGGGTGGCCAAACGTCGTGGGCATTGATGTCCTTGGTCCCACGATCAGAGCTGCGCAAGTGGTATACCCCGATGATATCAACTGCATGACTCCCTCCATATAGAACAAACCCGCTTGTCGGGGAATGAGATAATCTGTTCCCAGCAGGACATCCTAGGTGCGGGCCACCGTGACCTGCATTCGTACAACTTCATGGATGAGGCCCACATGTAGGGGAAGGTTATCCACGACACCATGCCCTGCATCCATGCTGCCGGATGCATCCGTGAACACCTTGGTTGTTGGTTGAATCCTGTGATGCCAGCCAACCGCCTGCAGAACTTGAAGTATTACTGTAGTGTGGGTAGCGCCAGGGTCAATAATTGTTAGGAACTTCCTGCTGCATATCCACACAAAACAGCTGGTCTCTTCATGGTGGGGAGCTTGCGTTTGCACTGGTGTAAGGGGCATGGGCCGCCACCCCCATGTGTCAGGTTCGGCTCTAATGGCTACCCTGCTGAGTCGATCATGTGGGGTCTGAGTGCAGGTAAGGCGAATGCCAGCTGGTGGAAGCTTCTCTGCGTACTCTTGCAGAACTGCTGCAAAGTCCGGGAGACAGGTGGGATTTTGCTATAAGTATTTTCCCAAGGATATCTCCTGAAAGGGGCGATGGAAGCAGGTCATGACGCTCACCGTGGGCTCGTTGCGTGCCAAAGGTGCAAATGTCACCTTCTGGCGACGCGGTGGCGTGGGACCCCTTGGAGGGCGCGTGCGCGGTTCGGGTGGAGGCTGCAAGGGCATCGCCGCAATCTGATTTGGTAAGCATGTCGAGCGCACTTTGACACATGTTTGTAGGTCTACTTCAGCCCGTTCCTAATGCTCTTTATATCGACGCATGCGTTCATACATCTCTGCAATCGACCATCCTTCCACACCTTATGCTTGAGCCACCGTGACTAACTCCCGCTCTGCAGCTGTCAGGGGAGTCTCCGTGGTCAGTTCTTTGGAGCGGGGAGGTCTGAGCCTCACATTCCGTGCAGGCGTATCTGAAGTAGACGGCTGAGTAGCAGCTAGTATCCCTCCTGTTTCCCTCTACTGTGCATACACCATCCATTGCGCTGGTCCATTGTCCGCCGGGCCAGAGGGGCGGGCGGTGATGTTGGGACCAAGAGCTTACCGGGAAGCGGCAGGTCTTGCTCCAGCCGATCCGCATCCTTGGTATTGTCCTCCCCTGGCTGACACACCGGGTATCGAGGTGGGATTCGTGTACTCCCGGTGCCGATGGGTGAATTCTCCGCACCCATAGGAACTCCCTGGTGGATAGTTATGGGGGTTCATCGGGTTGGGTGCTGAAGCTACTGTTGGCATGCGAATAGTGGGCGCCACATGTTCTTTTGGGGCAGATTGTTCTCGAGCCAATCGTCGCTTTATCTCCCTTTGCTGATATTCCGCTTCCTCCTTTAGAGCGTCCAACGTGATGAACTGTCGTAGATCCAAAGTGTTGGCTATCGTCGGGACAAGGGAATCCCAGTAATACTCCTTGATCATATGCAAGGGTATGTCAACACATCGTACCAAGATCTTGGTAAAATTATCATTCTGCACCTTAATGTTTTCTCCAGCCTTCATGCAGATAGTACAAATCTAGAGCTCTGCCTCTTGTAGGCTCATGAGGTTGAAGCGCTTTGTCATCCTATTTGCCAGGTCTTCAAAGTTGGAAAAAGGAAGTTCCTTATGCTCTGCAATAAACCACTCCAAAGCTTTCCCTTGCAGCATGATGTGTACCGCTGGGATGATGCAGTCAGGAGATGACAGTCCGTAATCAAGACAAGTACCCAACTTGGATAGCCACATGGCCGGGTCCTCCTCTGGTTCACCCTTCAAAACGTCGAGCTTTGGGAGAGTGTAAGAAGCCTTCGCCGCTGGGTTTGGAGTCAGTTCCTGCGTAGCCACCATCTGTACCTGTGCTCGTGGCGGGGCCCCAAGGTAGGATCAATGTGTCTGCGCCAGGCGAACTGCCCTAGTACCAGCCGATGAAGCGATCGCGACTCCCCTTGATCGAGCACGTCCTACATTGGTTCCTCTCAGTCCAGAACTTCCCATGTGCTGTCGTGCTGTTCTTGCTTCTACTAGTACTGTATGCAGCTTGCTCCCATGAGCCACTGATCCTTGCCCAAGTCCGGCTAAACCACCCGCCACTCGGGATCGTTGGTGGAGTCTTCCTGCCATAAGTGTGGCCGTTGTCTTGCCTGCTTGATGATGAGATGACTGCCATCTTGACTACATAGGTGGTATGGTATGTTTAGTTGACGGAGCCCCCGTTGGGGTGTGCGTGTCCACCATGGCTCGTACTTGTTTTGTAGGTCCGATTGTGGATGAAGCATTGACCCCTCCTTGAGCTGGAGCCTCTTGGCGGCGCGACGTACCCAGAGCAGAGGATGCCCTGCTCATTTGCTGCTGATGTTGGGGTTGTTGTCCAGGATTTGGGCGATGCAAAGTCACGGTGGACGGATCTTCCCGTCGAGTCTCCCTTGGCAGTTGTCCCACTGCCTCCAAGTTCCTCTTTGCTCATGGTGGAGACACACCGCTGTCCGATGCCTTTCGACGAGGGTGGACGGTTGGGCTAGAGGGGAACGCTTGAGGATGGAAGATGACGGGTTTATGCAAGACGTGCAGTGCCTGTACCGAAGGATGATCCAACGATACATCTTCTTCCTGTGCTTGACCCTCTTGGGCATCATCCAAGTCTGCACAGTCCCTGTCATGGGTGGCGGAGGGTGCAGGTGAGGACGCTCTTGGGGTAGAGAACTCAAGGCGCCGTGGTGTATCTTGCATTGGTGTCATGTACACTGCTTTGTAAACGGTCCTTCCATCTGACGTCATGACTTCATGAAGCAAGACGGGCCCATCATCCGCCTTGATTTCTTGCTCTACATCTGATACATAATCCTCCACCTGCATAGAATCGCGCGGGCTGTCCAGGTGGTACGCGTTGTCTTCCTCTAGATCCTCCTGTGGTGGATCAGTCCACCATGCTTGTCCGATTGCCTTCCATTCACAGAGTTCCTTGAGCCGCCGCAGGTGGAACTCTTCTTCTTCATCGAGGTCCATCTTGTGTTCTTCGCTGTACAATTGCAGGGACCGATCATCCACCGGATCCCACTCAAACTTAGGGTCCAGCCCTGAAGGCTCTGAGCTTCTCTCGCAACGGCGTACGTTGGCGGCTCGCCTCATCCTTGCCCTTTATCTTGGAGATGTAGGGTGTGTCGAGCTCATCCTTACGTCACCAACGGTGCTGCCAAACAGTTCACCGGCGCAGTCGTCTTATCCGTGCACCTCGTAGATTGGTAGGGGAACACCGCCGTTGGGTTAAGAGGACATGTTGCGATCGGAATGACAGGTTGGCTGCGGCACCTTCCGTCCGGTCGATGACTTCACGACGGTCGATGATTCCACGGCCCTCCCCTGGAAGGACCGCGCCTCGGATTACAAACTGATCTACACGCACATGTCACACTTGTCACAAAAAACTAGTGAGTCCACGCTCACTGCACCATTAACACTGTTATACCCTTTTTCGCCTTCGGCCGGAATCGGGTCTGATAGCATGCAGGGACCAGCTCTTAGTCACGGTTTGCACTGTGCTATCCAGTGACTGCATTCATTACCCATCCCACGTCGCTCCTTTTCCCCCGCTTCTTCCCTGCGTGTTCTCCCTCTCATTCACTCGGCGGATCATTCACCGTACTACTCTGGGAAGCATATCTCATATGTCCCTATTCCTCAGTAAACATCCGACAGCTTGGTTTGTGCTATTCATGGGCCTTTGATCACTGACGAGCAATTCTCCACCGTATGGCACAGTTTCAACTAACACAATTCTTCCCGATAGCAGACTTGAAATAACGTTGAGTACCTATTGTGGCTATTGGAGGTATGATTTTCCCTCAGCATTTCATCATTGACGGCTGATCATCCACCGAATGTAGCGATGTCCCTCAAGATAACACGAACAGAGAAATTTGGACAACCAACAATGTTTGCGTCTGATCCAAAAACACACACAAGATCAACACTCCATCACTACACATGCAATCCCTCCCCTACATATCACCTAGCAACATGCGCAAACCGTAGTCGTTGGATCATCAGCCCGAGCCTGTCCCTACAACAACACAGTTCGGCTCACACTGCCTTGCTCGCTTGCCCGTGGTGTGGCACGACGCAGCTCCAATGGGCCGTCAACACATCAACCTGCATGGATATGGATGCGCACCAGATCTTTGTCCCACAGGCGGAAGAGTTCTTGCCGGTACCGTTGGTAGGCCCGGAACGCCTCGGCCCGTTCCTAAGCAGCCTGTGCGGCGCGTCGTCCAACATCACGAGCCACCTCCTGCCAGCTCTCCACAGGACGGTGCTTGTCGTCACGGGAAATTCTTTGTAGCCACGGTTGCCTGAACTGCTCGAGGGCTCCACTGGCGGGGTGATGCGACTATTGCATCACTCCCAGGACGGTCGGTGCACCGAGCCGATGGGGCACATTGCAGCAGCTGCAAATCGTGTAGGTCACCGGCGAGTCTCGGGTGGCCCTGATGGAGCTGGGCGGCTGGTGCTCCCATGGAAACGCAGGACCAGCCCATGGGGGCCCCGTCACGTGCTCCTCAGGGAGGGGCCTTCCCATCCGGAGATGGTTACACACTCACATACACACACACACATATACACACACACTCCAAGCCTAGTATAGCTTCTCTAATCTAACTTGTCGCAAGACGGGGTGCAGGTCCTGCTCGACGGTCTGGTTCGACTGAGGGGCAGCAATCTCTCAGTCTCGCCGACAGCTGCAGGATCAGCTTCTTGTCCCTGGGTCGGGCGAGGTGTCAGCAACGCGGCACGCCAAAGGCGAGCGTCATCTTGCGAGTCAAGAGCAGAAGCGTATGATCTCCGCATCAAACTGTCGGCTTTCAACAATGTTGCGATAGCAGTTGGTTCTTTGTCAGCAGTTGTCCTCTTCTCATCCTCCTCTTCTTATGTCCCCCTCGCACCGCTCTCCCAAGGTCTCATCATGCTGGCCAGATCCATTCTGCGGCTTGCACATCAAAACGCCTTTGGATAAGGCCGCATTGAGCACCGCTCCTCTTTTCGAGAATCGGACACGACTCCGCTGTCATCAAGCCAGCCTCGCGCCGCCTTCCCTTCCTCACGGCAGGTCTGGTCGGGTCACGTCATCCGCCGCAATGTCCTTCTTTGCGCTATGTCGCTTCCCGGAGTCAAACTGCCCTCCTCCCAATTTTCTTTCCTCGATCGAGCGGTTGTCGGATGATTCGTCGACCTTCCCCTCTCCCTTCTCCTTTTTTAACCCGGGCCCCAACCCTTCCTCCCCTGTCCTCCGGTGGATGAAAGAAATATCGTTAACACCCTAGTTGCACCCTAGTTACGCACTAGTTGCGCCCTAGTTGCATCCTAGTTGTGACCTAGTTGCACCCTAGTTGAACCCTACTTGCGCCCTACTGGTGCCTACTTGTGCCCTAGTTGCGCCTCAGTTGGACACTAGCTACACCCTAGTTGTCCCCTAGTTGCGCCGTTGGTTGCGTCTTACTTACACCCTAGTTACGCCTTCGTTGCGCCCTAGTTGCGCCCAACTTGCAGACTAGTTGCATCCTAGTTGCGTCCTAGTTGTGCCCTACTTACGCCCTAGTTGCACCCTAGTTGCGCCCTAGTTATGCCCTAGTTGCACCCTCGTTCCGCCCTTGTTGCGCCCTAGTTGTACCCTAGTTGCGCCCTAATTGCGCCCTAGTTGCGCCCTAGTTGCGTCCTAGTTGCCCCCAGTTGCGCCCTATTTACGCCCTAGTTACGTCCTATTTACGCCCTAGTTGTGCTCTAGTTGCGCCCTAGTTGCGGCCTAGTTGCACCCTAGTTGCGCCCAAATTGCGCCCTAGTAGCGCCCTAGTTGCACCCTACTTACGGTCTAGTTGCGCCTAGTTGCTCCCTAGTTGCGCCCTTGTTGTGCCTTAGTTGTGCCCTAGTTGCGCCCTACTTGCGCCCTACTTGCGCCCTAGTTGCACTCTACTTGCACCCTAGTTGCATCTTAGTTGCGCCATAGTTGCGTCCTTGTTGCCCCCTTCTTGCGCCCTTGTTGCACTCTA
>SZWC01000299.1:10052-28482 GCA_023375785.1 Penium margaritaceum | reverse complement strand
CTTAGTTGCGCCCTAGTTGCGCCCTAGTTGCGCCCTAGTTGCGCCCTGGTTGCGCCCTTGTTGTCCCCAGTTGCGCCCTAATTACGCCCTAGTTGCGCCCTAGTTAAGACCTAGTTGTGCCCTAGTTGCGCCCAAGTTGCCCTAGTCGCGCCCTAGTTGCGCCCTAGTTGCGCCCTCGTTGTACCCTAGTTGCACCCTAGTTGCACTCTAGTTGCGCCCTAGTTGCCCCCAGTTGCGCCCTCATTGCGCCTTAGTTGCGCCCTAGTTGCACCCTAGTTGCGTCCTAGTTGCGCCCATGTCGTGCCCTAGTCGCGTGCTAGTCGCGCCCTAGTTGCGCCCTAGTTGCACACTAGTTGCATCCTAGTTGCGCCCTAGTTGCGCCCAAGTTGCGCCCTAGTTGTGCCCTAGTTGTGTCATAGCTGCGCCCTAGTTGCGCCCTAGTTGTCCCCAAATTGCACCCTTGTCATACCCGGGAGCCCTAGCTACGCCCTAGTTGCGCCCTACTTGAACCCTAGTTGCACCCTAGTTACGCACTAGTTGCACCCTATTTGCATCCTAGTTGCATCCTAGTTGCGCCCTAATTGCATCCTACTTGCACCCTTCTTGCGCCTACTTGCGCCCTAGTTGCACCTAAGTTGGGCACTAGCTACGCCCTAGTTGTCCCCTAGTTGCGCCCTAGCTGCCTCCTACTTGCGCCCTAGTTGTGCCTTAGTTGCGCCCTAGTTGCACGCAACTTGCGCACTAGTTGTACCCTAGTTGCGCCCTTGTTATGCCCTAGTTACACCCTGGTTACACCCTAGTTGCGCCCTAGTTGATTCGTAGTTGTGCCCTCATTGCACCCTCATTGCACCCTAGTTGCATCCTAGTTGCGCCCTAGTTGCGTCCTAGTTGCACCCTAGTTGCACCCTAGTTGCGCCCTAGTTGCGCCCTAGTTGTACCCTAGTTGCGCCCTAGTTGCGCCCTAGTTACGTCCTAGTAACGCCATAGTTGCGCCCTAGTTACGCCTTAGTTGTGCCCTAGTTGCGCCCTACCTGCGCCCTACTTGCGCCCTAGTCGCACCCTAGTTGCGCCCTACTTGCGCCCTAGATGCGTCCTAGTTGTGCCCTAGTTGCACCCTTCTTGTGCACTTATTACACCCTCATTACGCCTTAATGGCGTCCTACTTGCGCCCTAGTTGCGCCTCAGTTGGGCACTAGCTATGCCCTAGTTGTACATTAGTTGCGCCCTAGTTGCGACCTACTTGTGCCATACTTGCACACTAGTTGCGCCTTTGTTGCGCCCTAGTTGCGCCTTAGTTGCGCCCTAGTTGCGCCCTAGTTGCGCCCTAGTTGCACCCTAGATGCACCGTAGTTGCGCCCTAGTTGCGCCCTAGTTGCGCCCTAGTTGCACCCAAGTTGCACCCTAGTTGTGCCCTTGTTGCGCCCTTGTTGCACCTTCATTGCGCCCTCGTTGCGCCCTAGTTGCGCCCTAGTTGCGCCCTAGTTGTGCCCCACTTGCACCGTAGTTGTGCCTTACTTGCGCCCTACATGCGCCCTAGTTTCACCCTAGTTGCAACCTAGTTGCGCCCTAGTTACGCCCTTATTGCGCCCTAGTTGCGCCCTAGTTGCGCCCTTGTTCCGCCCTAGTTGCGCCCTCGTTGCGCCCTAGTTGTGCCCTAGTTGTTCCCTGATTGCGCCTTAGTTGTGCCGTAGCTGCGCCCTAGCTGCGCCCTAGTTGCACCCTAGTTTCTGCCTACTTGCGCCCTATTGGTGCCCTAGTTGCACCTTAGTTGTGTCCTAGTTGTGCCCTACTTGCGCCGTACTTGCGCCCTACTTGCGCCCATAGTTGCGCCCTACTTGCGACCTAGTTGCATCCTAGTTGCGCCCTAGTTGCGCACTAGTTGCGTCCTTCGTGCGCCCTCATTACACTCTACTTACGCCCTACTAGTGCCCAGGTTGTACCCTAGTTGTGCCTCAGTTAGACACTAGCTACATCCTTGTTGTTCCCTAGTTGCGCCCTAGTTGCATCTTACTTGCGCCCTACTTGTGCCCTAGTCGCATCCTAGTTCCGCCCTACTTGCACCCTAGTTGCACCCTAGTTGCACCCTAGTTGCGGCCTAGTTCCGCCCTAGTTGCGCCCTAGTTGCGCACTAGTTGCACCCTACTTGCGTCCTACCTGCACCCTACTTGTGCCCTTGTTGCGCCTCAGTTGGGTACTAGCTTTGCCCTAGTTGTACCCTAGTGGCATCCGAGTTGTGTCCTACTTGTGTCCTTCTTGTGCCCTAGTTGTGCCCTAGTTGACCTGAAACTTGGCATTCATGTCAGGTTTCATGTTCTTGATTCAAATCCCTCCACAGATTTTGTTTCCATTCACTCCTCAGGTAAGTTACAGCATCATAGTCTTTCATCTGTTGATTGCACTTTTCCCAGGTCCATAGCCTATCTTGCTTCGGTGCCAGTCCCCTTACCCGAAAAAGAAAGGATAGGTCACGACAGGCTCCTTGCCGCCACATGTGAGAGATAAGATATTGCCGCTCGTGTTCAGCACCTTTTGTCCACCATTTTTGGCCCACCGTCACCGCGTCTACTGTCCACCGTTATCGTGTGCGCTGTGCAGCGTCTAGCGCATCTACTGTCTAGCGTCTAGTGCGTCTATTGTCCAGCGTCTAGCGTGTCTATTGTCCAGCGTCTAGCGCATCTACTGTCCAAGGTCAACAGTCCAACTTCTATCGTCCATCATCTACCGTCCATCCTGTTCCATCCATCCTTTATCGTCAAGCGTCCACCATTTAGTGGTTTACAGAAGAAAAGAAAAAAGGGAGGGGATGACCAAACAGGTTTGCCGGCGAACCGTTTGCAGTTCGCAGGGCCTCAGGAACAGCAAAAAATATGGGTTTCAAAGTCCGCTGTAGAAGAAAGCGTGACAGGAAAATTTGATAAGTATTGGCGGGGGGGGGGGGGGGGGGGGGGGGATGCGTCGGCCAACCTCGACACCAGGTCGAGGTCGACACGCCGACCCTCAACCCTAAACGCAGGGTCGAGAGTCGAGAGCAACATAGACTTGCGTCCTACATGCGCTATACTTGCGTCCTACTTCCCCCATAATTGCGTCCTACTTGTGCTCTAGTTGCACCCTAATTGCGTCCTAGTTGCACCCTATTGACGCCCTACTTGCGCCCTAGTTGCGTCCTACTTGTGCCCTATTTGCGCCCTACTTGCGCCCTAGTTGTGCCCTAGTTGTGCCTCAATTGGACAATAACTACGTCCTGATACCAGTCCCGATCCCAGTGCAAATCCTAGTCCTGATCCTAGTCCTGATCCCAGTCCCGATCCCAGTCCCGATCCCAGTCCTGATCCCAGTCCCGACCCCAGTCCCGATCTCAGTCCGATCCCAGTCCTGATCCTAGCTCGATCCCAATCACGATCCCAATCCTGATCCCACTCCCGATCCCAGCCGCGATCCTAGCCCCGATCCCAGCCCCGATCCCAGCCCCGATCCCAGCCCCGATCCCAGCCACGATCCCAGTCCCGACCCTAGTCGCGATCCCAGTCCCGATCCCAGTCCCCATCCCAGTCCCGATCCTAGCCCCGATCCCAGCCCCGATCCCACTCCCGATCCCAGTCCCGATCCCAGTCCGGATCTCAGCCCCGATCCCAGCATTGATCCCTTCCCCAATTCCAGCCCCGATCCCAGCCCCGATCCCAGCCCCGATCCCACTCCCGATCCCAGTCCCGATCCCAGTCCTGATGCCAGTCGCGATCCAAGTCCCGATCCTAGTCCTGATCCTAGTCCTGATCCCAGTCCCGATCCCAATCCGGATCCCAGTCCCGATCCGAGTCATGATCCCAGTCCTGATCCTAGTCTCGATCCTAGTCCTGATCGTAGTTTCTGATCCTAGTCCCGATCCCAGCCCCGATCCCAGCCCCAATCCCAGCTGCGATCGTAGCCCCAATACTAGTCTCCATCCCAGCCCTAATTCCAAACCCGATCCCAGTCTCGATCCCAGTCCTGATCCCAGTCCCAATCCCAATCGCGATCCCTGTCCCGATCCCAGTCCTGGTCCCAATCCCGATCCCTGTCTTGATCCCAGCCCTGATCCAAGTCCCGATCCCAGTCCCAATCCGAGTCCCGATCCCAGTCCCGATCCTAGTCCCAATCCCAGTCCCGATCCAAGTCCCGATCCCAGTCCCAATCCCAATCGCGATCCCTGTCCCGATCCCAGTCCTGGTCCCAATCCCGATCCCTGTCTTGATCCCAGCCCTGATCCAAGTCCCGATCCCAGTCCCAATCCGAGTCCCGATCCCAGTCCCGATCCTAGTCCCAATCCCAGTCCCGATCCAAGTCCCGATCCCAGTCCCGATCTCAGCCCCGATCCTAGCCCTGATCCCTACCCCGATTCCCGTCCCGATCCCAGCCCCGATCCCAGCCCCAATCCCAGTCCCGAACCCAGTCCCGATCCCAGTCCCGATGATAGTCGCGATCTAAGTCCTGATCCTAGTCTCGATCCTAGTCCTGATCCCTGTCCCGATCCCAATCCGGATCCCAGTCCCGATCCGAGTCCCGATCCCAGTGCCGATCCTAGTCTCGATCCTAGTCGTGATCCTAGTTTTTGATCCTATCCTCGATCCCAGCCCCGATCCAAGCCCCAATCCCAGCCGTGATCCTAGCCCCGATACTAGTCTCCATCCCAGTCGTAATCCCACATCCGATCCCAGTCTCGGTCCCAGTCCTGATCCCAATCCCGATCCCAATCGCGATCCTTGTCCCGATCCTAGTCCCGGTCCCTTTCACGATCCCTGTCCCGATCCCAGTCCTGATCCAAGTCCCGATTACAGTCCCAATCCCAGTCCCGATCCCAGTCGCGATCCCAGTCCTGATCCCAGTCTCGATTCTAGTCCCGGTCCCAGTCCCAGTCCCAGTCCTAGTCCCAGTCCCACTCCCCGTCCTAGTCCCTTTCCCTATCCCAGTCCTAGTCCCAGTCCCAATCCCAGTCCGAGTCCTAGTCCCATTCATTGTCCTAGTCTGAGTCCCAGTCCGTGTCGTAGTCCTTGTTCCAGTCCCCGTCCTAGTCACAGTCCTAGTCCCAGTGCCAGTGCCAGTGCCAGTGCGAGTGCCAGTACCAGTACCAGTGCCAGAGCTAGTGCAAGTGCCAGTGCCACTCCGAGCCCCAGTCCGAGTCCTTGTCCGAGTCCCAGTCCGAGTCCAAGTCCGAGTCCTAGTCGGAGTCCCAGTCCGAGTCCTAGTCTGAGTCCAGTCCGAGTCCCAGTCTGAGTCCCAGTTCTAGTTTGAGTCTGAGTGTGAGTCTGAGTCTGAGTCCGAGTCCGAGTCTGAGTCCTAGTCCGAGTCTGAGTCCCAGTCCCAGTCCCAGCCCTTGAACCCGTCCAAGTCTCAGTCACAGTCCCAGTCATTGTCCCAATCCCAGTTCCTGTCCTAGTCTTAGTCAGAGTCCCTGTCCTTGTCCCAGTCCCAGTCCCAGGCCCAGTCCCAGTCCATGTTCCAGTCCTAGTCCAAGTCCAAGTCCTAGTCCCAGTCCCGGCACGAGTCCAAGTCCCAGTCATAGTCATAGTCCAAGTCCCAGTCCCAGTCCCAGTCCCCGTCCTAGTCCTAGTCCTAGTCCCAGTCCGAGTCCTGGTCCTAGTCTGAGTCCTGGTCCAAGTCCCAGTCCTGGTCTGAGTTCTGGTCCCAGTCCCAGTCCTGGTCCTAGTCCCGGTCCCAGTCCCGGTCCCAATCCCGGTCCCAGTCCCGGTCCCAATCCCAGTCCCAATCCCGACCACAGCCCCGGTCCCAGTCCCGGTCCCAGTCCCGGTCCCAATCCCAGTCACAGTCCCTGTCCCAGTCCCGGTCCCAGTCCTGGTCCTAGTCCCGGACTCACTCCTGGTCCTAGTCCCAGTCCCAGTCCCTGTCCCAGTCCCGGTCCCAGTCCCTGTCCCAGTCCCGATCCTAGTCCCGGTCCAAGTCCCGGTCCCCGTCCCGATCCCAGTCCCGATCCCTGTCCCGATCCCTGTCCCGAAACCAGTCTCAATGCAAGTCCTGATCCCAATACCGATCCCAGTCCCAATCCCAGTCTCGATCCTAGTCTCGATTCCAGTCTTGATTCCAATCCCGATCCATGTCCCGATCCCAGTCCAGATCCGAGTACAAATCCTAGTCCCGATCCCAGTCCTGATCCCAGTCCCGATCCCAGTCGCGATCCCAGTCCCGATCCCGGTCCCGATCCCAGTCTTGATCTCAGTCCGATCCGTGTCCCGATCCTAGCCCCGATCCCAATCCCGATCCCAGTCTTGATCTTGGTCCCGATCCTAGCCGCGATCCTAGCCCCGATCCCAGCCCTGATCCCAGCCCCGATCCCAGTCCGGATCCCAGCCACGATCCCAGTCCCGACCCTAGTCGCGATCCCAGTCCCGATCCCTGTCTCGATCCTCGTTCCGATCCTAGTACCGATTCCTATCCCAATCCTAGTCGTGATCCCAGTCCCGATCCTAGTTCCGATCCTAGTCTCGATCCCTGTCTCGATCCTAGTCCCGATCCCAGTCCCGATCCAAGTCCAGATGCCAGTCCTGATCTCAACCCCGATCCTTGTCCCGATCCCTACCCCGATCCCAGCCCGGATCCGAGCCCCGATCCCACCCCCGATCCCAGTCCCGATCCCAGTCCCGATCCCTGTCCCGATGCCAGTCGCGATCCAAGTCCCCATCCTAGTCCTGATCCTTGTCCTGATCCCAGTCCCGATCGAAATCCCAATCCCCGTCCTGATGCGAGTCGTAATCCTTGTCCCGATCCTAGTCTCGATCCTAGTCCCAATCCCAGTTTTCGATCCTAGTCCCGATCCCAACCCCGATCCCAGCCCGGATCCCAGCCCCGATCCCAGCCCCGATCCCAACCCTGATACCATTCTCCATCCTCATAATCCCAAACCCGATCCCAGTCTCGATCCTAGTCCCGATCCCAGTCCTGATCCCTGTCCCGATCCCAGTCCCGATCCCAGTCGCGATCCCAGTCGCGATCCCAGTCGCGATCCCAGTCGCGATCCCAGTCGCGATCCCAGTCGCGATCCCAGTCGCGATCCCAGTCGCGATCCCAGTCGCGATCCCAGTCGCGATCCCAGTCGCGATCCCAGTCGCGATCCCAGTCGCGATCCCAGTCGCGATCCCAGTCGCGATCCCAGTCGCGATCCCAGTCGCGATCCCAGTCGCGATCCCAGTCGCGATCCCAGTCGCGATCCCAGTCGCGATCCCAGTCGCGATCCCAGTCGCGATCCCAGTCGCGATCCCAGTCGCGATCCCAGTCGCGATCCCAGTCGCGATCCCAGTCGCGATCCCAGTCGCGATCCCAGTCGCGATCCCAGTCGCGATCCCAGTCGCGATCCCAGTCGCGATCCCAGTCGCGATCCCAGTCGCGATCCCAGTCGCGATCCCAGTCGCGATCCCAGTCGCGATCCCAGTCGCGATCCCAGTCGCGATCCCAGTCGCGATCCCAGTCGCGATCCCAGTCGCGATCCCAGTCGCGATCCCAGTCGCGATCCCAGTCGCGATCCCAGTCGCGATCCCAGTCGCGATCCCAGTCGCGATCCCAGTCGCGATCCCAGTCGCGATCCCAGTCGCGATCCCAGTCGCGATCCCAGTCGCGATCCCAGTCGCGATCCCAGTCGCGATCCCAGTCGCGATCCCAGTCGCGATCCCAGTCGCGATCCCAGTCGCGATCCCAGTCGCGATCCCAGTCGCGATCCCAGTCGCGATCCCAGTCGCGATCCCAGTCGCGATCCCAGTCGCGATCCCAGTCGCGATCCCAGTCGCGATCCCAGTCGCGATCCCAGTCGCGATCCCAGTCGCGATCCCAGTCGCGATCCCAGTCGCGATCCCAGTCGCGATCCCAGTCGCGATCCCAGTCGCGATCCCAGTCGCGATCCCAGTCGCGATCCCAGTCGCGATCCCAGTCGCGATCCCAGTCGCGATCCCAGTCGCGATCCCAGTCGCGATCCCAGTCGCGATCCCAGTCGCGATCCCAGTCGCGATCCCAGTCGCGATCCCAGTCGCGATCCCAGTCGCGATCCCAGTCGCGATCCCAGTCGCGATCCCAGTCGCGATCCCAGTCGCGATCCCAGTCGCGATCCCAGTCGCGATCCCAGTCGCGATCCCAGTCGCGATCCCAGTCGCGATCCCAGTCGCGATCCCAGTCGCGATCCCAGTCGCGATCCCAGTCGCGATCCCAGTCGCGATCCCAGTCGCGATCCCAGTCGCGATCCCAGTCGCGATCCCAGTCGCGATCCCAGTCGCGATCCCAGTCGCGATCCCAGTCGCGATCCCAGTCGCGATCCCAGTCGCGATCCCAGTCGCGATCCCAGTCGCGATCCCAGTCGCGATCCCAGTCGCGATCCCAGTCGCGATCCCAGTCGCGATCCCAGTCCCGATCCCAGCCCCGATCCGAGCCCCGATCCCAGCCCCGATCCCTACCCCAATCCCAGCCCCGAACCCAGCCCCGACCCAATCCCGATCCCAGTCCTGATCCCAGTCCCGATGCCAGTCCCGATCCCACTCCCGATCCCGGTCCCGATCCCCGTCTCGATCTCAGTCCGATCCGTGTCCCGATCCTAGCCCCGATCCCAATCCCGATCCCAATCTTGATCTCGGTCCCGATCCCAGCCACAATCCTAGCCCCGATCCCAGCCCTGATCCCAGCCCCGATCCCAGTCCGGATCCCAACCACGATCCCAGTCCCGACCCTAGTCGCGATCCCAGTCCTGATCCCAGTCCCGATCCCAGTCCCGATCCCAGTACCGATTCCTATCCCAATCCTAGTCCTCATCCCAGTCCCGATCCTAGTTCCGATCCTAGTCCCGATCCCTGTCTAGATCCTAGTCCCGATCCTAGTCCCGATCCAAGTCCAGATCCCAGTCTTGATCTCAGCCCCGATCCTTGCCCCGATCCCTATCCCGATCCCAGCCCCGATCCCAGTCCCGATCCCAGTCCCGATCCCCGTCCCGATCCCAGTCCCGATCCCCGTCCCGATCCCAGTCCCGATCCCCGTCCCGATCCCAGTCCCGATCCCCGTCCCGATCCCAGTCCCGATCCCCGTCCCGATCCCAGTCCCGATCCCCGTCCCGATCCCAGTCCCGATCCCCGTCCCGATCCCAGTCCCGATCCCCGTCCCGATCCCAGTCCCGATCCCCGTCCCGATCCCAGTCCCGATCCCCGTCCCGATCCCAGTCCCGATCCCCGTCCCGATCCCAGTCCCGATCCCCGTCCCGATCCCAGTCCCGATCCCCGTCCCGATCCCAGTCCCGATCCCCGTCCCGATCCCAGTCCCGATCCCCGTCCCGATCCCAGTCCCGATCCCCGTCCCGATCCCAGTCCCGATCCCCGTCCCGATCCCAGTCCCGATCCCCGTCCCGATCCCAGTCCCGATCCCCGTCCCGATCCCAGTCCCGATCCCCGTCCCGATCCCAGTCCCGATCCCCGTCCCGATCCCAGTCCCGATCCCCGTCCCGATCCCAGTCCCGATCCCCGTCCCGATCCCAGTCCCGATCCCCGTCCCGATCCCAGTCCCGATCCCCGTCCCGATCCCAGTCCCGATCCCCGTCCCGATCCCAGTCCCGATCCCCGTCCCGATCCCAGTCCCGATCCCCGTCCCGATCCCAGTCCCGATCCCCGTCCCGATCCCAGTCCCGATCCCCGTCCCGATCCCAGTCCCGATCCCCGTCCCGATCCCAGTCCCGATCCCCGTCCCGATCCCAGTCCCGATCCCCGTCCCGATCCCAGTCCCGATCCCCGTCCCGATCCCAGTCCCGATCCCCGTCCCGATCCCAGTCCCGATCCCCGTCCCGATCCCAGTCCCGATCCCCGTCCCGATCCCAGTCCCGATCCCCGTCCCGATCCCAGTCCCGATCCCCGTCCCGATCCCAGTCCCGATCCCCGTCCCGATCCCAGTCCCGATCCAAGTCTCGATCCCTGTCCCGATCCCTGTCCCGATTCCAGTCCTGATCCCAGTCCCGATCTCATTCCCGATCCCAGTCCCGATCCCGGTCCCGATCCCAGTCTCGATCTCAGTCCGATCCGTGTCCCGATCCTAGCCCCGATCCCAATCCCGGTCCCAGTCTTGATCTCGGTCCCGATCCTAGCCGCGATCCTAGCCCTGGTCCCAGCCCTGATCCCAGCCCCGATCCCAGTCCGGATCCCAGCCACGATCCCAGTCCCGACCCTAGTCGCGATCCCAGTCCCGATCCCAGTCTCGATCCCAGTTCCGATCCTAGTACCAATTCCTATCCCAATCCTAGTCTTGATCCCAGTCCCGATCCTAGTTCCGATCCTAGTCCCGATCCCTGTCTCGATCCTAGTCCCGATCCCAGTCCCGATCCAAGTCCAGATCCCAGTCCTGATCTCAGCCCCGATCCTTGCCCCGATCCCTAACCCGATCCCAGCCCCGATCCCAGCCCCGATCCCACCCCCGATCCCAGTCCGGATCCCCGTCCCGATCCGTGTCCCAATGCCAGTCGCGATCCAAGTCCCGATCCTAGTCCTGATCCTAGTCCTGATCC
Source organism: Penium margaritaceum (assembly GCA_023375785.1). Classification (NCBI taxonomy): domain Eukaryota; kingdom Viridiplantae; phylum Streptophyta; class Zygnematophyceae; order Desmidiales; family Peniaceae; genus Penium; species Penium margaritaceum. The sequence continues at coordinate 17,972 of SZWC01000299.1, read as the reverse complement.
CAGTCCCGATCCCAATCCCGATCCCCGTCCTGATGCGAGTCGTAATCCTTGTCCCGATCCTAGTCTCGATCCTAGTCCCGATCCGAGTTTTCGATCCTAGTCGTGATCCCAACCCCGATCCCAGCCCGGATCCCAGCCGTGATCCCAGCCCCGATCCCAGCCCTGATACCATTCTCCATCCTCATAATCCCAAACCCGATCCCAGTCTCGATCCTAGTCCCGATCCCAGTCCTGGTCCCTATCCCGATCCCAATCGCGATCCCTGTCCCGATCCTTGTCCCGGTCCCAGTCCTGATCCCAGTCCCGATCCCTGTCACGATCCCACTCCCGATCCCAGTCCAAGTCCTACTCCCGATCCCAGTCCCGATCCCAGTCCCGATCCCAGTCCCGATCCCTGTCCCGATCCCTGTCCTGATCCCAGTCCCGATCTCATTCCGATCCCAGTCCTGATCCTAGCCCTAATCCCAGTCCCGATCCCTGTCCCGATCCCAGCCCCGATCCTAGCCCCGATCCAAGTCCCGACCCCAGTCGCGATCCGAGTCCCGATCCCAGTCCTGATCCCAGTCCCGATCTCATTCCGATCCCAGTCCTGATCCTAGCCCTAATCCCAGTCCCGATCCCTGTCCCGATCCCAGCCCCGATCTTAGCATCGATCCCAGTCCCGATCCCAGCCCCGATCCTATCCCCGATCCAAGTCCCGACCCCAGTCGCGATCCGAGTCCCGATCCCAGTCCTAATCCCAGTCCCGATCTCAGTACGGATCCCTGTCCCAATCCCCGTCCTCATACCAGTCCCGATCCCAGTCCTGATCCTAGTCCCGATCCCTCTCCCAATCCTAGTCCTGATCCCACTACCGATCCAAGTCTCGATCCCAGTCCCGATATCAGCCCCGATCCCAGTCTGATCCCTACCCCAAATCAGCCCCGAACCCAACCCCCACCCAATCCCGATCCCAGTCCTAATCCCAGTCCCGATCCCAGTCCTGATCCCAGTCCTGCTCCCGGTCCCGATCCCAGTCTCGATCTCAGTCCGATCCGTGTCCCGATCCCAGTCTTGATCTCGGTCGCGATCCCAGCCGCGATCCTAGCCCCGATCCCAGCCCTGATCAGTCTCGATCCCAGTCCGGATCCCAACCAAGATCCTAGTCCCGACCCTAGTCGCGATCCCAGTCCCGATCCCAGTCCCGATCCCAGTCCCGATCCCAGTACCGATTCCTATCCCAATCCTAGTCCTGATCCCAGTCCCGATCCTAGTTCCGATCCTAGTCCTGATCCATGTCTAGATCCTAGTCCCAATCCCAGTCCCGATCCAAGTCCACATCCCAGTCTTGATCTCAGCCTTGATCCTTGCCCCGATCCCTACCCCGATCCCAAGCCCGATCCCAGCCCCGATCCCACCCCCGATCCCAGTCCCGATCCCAGTCGTGATCCCTGTCCCGATGCCAGTCGCGATCCAAGTCCCAATCCTAGTCCTGATGCTAGTCTGGATCCCAGTCCCGATCCCAATCCCGATCCCCGTCCTGATGCGAGTCGTAATCCTTGTCCCGATCCTAGTCTCGATCCTAGTCCCGATCCCAGTTTTCGATCCTAGTCCCGATCCCAACCCCGATCCCAGCCCGGATCCCAGCCCCGATCCCAGCCCCGATCCCAGCCCTGATACCATTCTCCATCCCAGTTCTAATCCCAAACCCGATCCCAGTCTCGATCCTAGTCCCGATCCCAGTCCCGATCCCAGTCCCGATCCCAGTCCTGATCCCTGTCCCGATCCCAGCCCCGATCTTAGCCCCGATCCCAGTCTCGATCGCAGCCCCGCTCCCAGCCCCGATCCTAGTCCTAATCCCAGTCCCGATCCCAGTCCCGATCTCTGTCCCGATCCCAGCCCTGATCTAAGCCCCGATCCCAGTCCCGATCCCAGCCTCGATCCCAGCCCCGATCCCAGCCACGATCCAAGTCGCGACCCCAGTCGCGATCCCAGTCCCGATCCAAGTCCTAATCCCAGTCCCGATTGCAGTACGGATCCCTGTCCCAATCCCCGTCCTCATCCCAGTCTCGATCCCAGTCCCGATCCTAGTCCCGATCCCTCTCCCGATCCTAGTCCTGATCCCAGTCCCGATCCAAGTCTCGATCCCAGTCCCGATATCAGCCGCGATCCCAACCCCGATCCCTACCCAAATCCCAGCCCGGAATCCAGCCCAAACCCAATCCCGATCCCAGTCCTGATCCCAATCCCGATCCCAGTCCCAATCCCAGTCCCGATCCCGGTCCCGATCCCAGTCTCGATCTCAGTCCGATCCGTGTCCCGATCCTAGCCGCGATCCCAGTCCCGATCCCAGTCTTGATCTCGGTCCCGATCCCAGCCACGATCCTAGCCCCGATCCCAGCCCTGATCCCAGCCCCGATCCCAGTCCGGATCCCAACCACGATCCCAGTCCCGACCCTAGTCGCAATCCCAGTCCCGATCCCTGTCCCGATCCCAGTCCCGATCCCAGTACCGATGCCTATCCCTATCCTAGTCCTCATCCCAGTCCCGATCCTAGTTCCGATCCTAGTCCCGATCCCTGTCTAGATCCTAGACCCGATCCCAGTCCCGATCCAAGTCCAGATCCCGGTCTTGATCTCAGCCCCCATCCTTGCCCCGATCCCTACCCCGATCCCACCCCCGATCCCACCCCCGATCCCAGTCCCTCCCAGTCCCGATCCCTGTCCCGATGCAAGTCGCAATCCAAGTCCCGATCCTAGTCATGATCCTCCTCCTGATCCCAGTCCCGATCCCAATCCCGATCCCCGTCCTGATGCGAGTCGTAATCCTTGTCCCGACCCTAGTCTCGATCATAGTCCCGATCCCAGTTTTTGATCCTAGTCCCGATCCCAACCCCGATCCCAGCCCGGATCCCAACCCCGATCCCAGCCCCGATCCCAGCCCTGATACCATTCTCCGTCCCAGTCCTAATCCCAAACCCGATCCCAGTCTCGATCCTAGTCCCGATCCCAGTCCTGATCCCTGTCCCGATCCCAATTGCGATCCCTGTCCCGATCCCAGTCCCGGTCCCAGTCCCGATCCCAGTCCCGATCCATGTCCCGATCCCAGTCCCGATCCCAGTCCAAATCCTACTCCTGATCCCAGTCGTGATCCCATTCCCGATCCCAGTCCCGATCCCTGTNCGCCAAGAGGCTCCAGCTCAAGGAGGGGTCAATGCTTCATCCACAATCGGACCTACAAAACAAGTACGAGCCATGGTGGACACGCACACCCCAACGGGGGCTCCGTCAACTAAACATACCATACCACCTATGTAGTCAAGATGGCAGTCATCTCATCATCAAGCAGGCAAGACAACGGCCACACTTATGGCAGGAAGACTCCACCAACGATCCCGAGTGGCGGGTGGTTTAGCCGGACTTGGGCAAGGATCAAGTCGTGATCCCTGTCCCGATCCCAGACCCGATCTTAGCCCCGATCCCAGTCCCGATCCCAGCCCCAATCCCAGCCCCGATCCCAGCCACGATCCAAGTCCCGACCCCAGTCGCGATCCCAGTCCCGATCCCAGTCCCAATCCCAGTCCCGATCTCAGTACAGATCCCAGTCCCAATCCCTATCCTCATCCCAGTCCCGATCCCAGTCCCGATCCTAGTCCCGATCCCAGTCCCCATCCTAGTCCTGATCCCAGTCCCGATCCAAGTCTCGATCCCAGTCCCGATATCAGCCCCGATCCCAGCCCCGATCACTACCCCAATCCCAGCCCCGATCCCAGTCCCGATCCAAGTCTCGATCCCAGTCCCGATATCAGCCCCGATCCCAGCCCCGATCACTACCCCAATCCCAGCCCCGAACCCAGCCCCGACCCAGCCCGATCCCAGTCCTGATCCCTGTCCCAATCCCTGTCCTGATCCCAGTCCTGATCCCAGTCCCGATCCGAGTCTCGATCCTAGTCCCGGTCCCAGTCCCAGTCCTAGTCCCTGTCCTAGTCCCAGTCCCAGTCCCCGTCCCAGTCCCTGTCCCAATCCCAGGCCTAGTCCCCGTCCCAGTCCCAGTCCCAGTTAGTTCCAGTCGATGTCCCAGTCTGAGTCCCAGTCCATGTCCTAGTCCCTGTCCTAGTTCCCGTCCTAGTCACAGTCCCAGTCCCAGTCCCAGTGCCTGTGCCAGTGCCAGTGCCAGTGCCAATGCCACTCCGATTCCCAGTCTGAGTTTCAGTGCGAGTCCTAGTCCGGGTCCAAGTCCTAGTCCCAGTCCGAGTCCTAGTCGGAGTCCCAGTCCGAGTCGCAATCCGAGTCCTGGTGTGAGTCCCAGTCCGAATCTAGTCCGAGTCCCAGTCTGAGTCCCACTTCTAGTTTGATTCCGAGTCCGAGTCCGAGTCCGAGACCGAGTCTGAGTCTCAGTCCTATTCCCAGTCCCAGTCCCAGACCCAGTCCTAGTCTCAGTCACAGTCTTAGTCCTAGTCCCAGTCCGAGTCCTAGTCGGAGTCCCAGTCCGAGTCTAGTCCGAGTCCCAGTCTGAGTCCCACTTCTAGTTTGATTCCGAGTCCGAGTCCGAGTCCGAGACCGAGTCTGAGTCTCAGTCCTATTCCCAGTCCCAGTCCCAGACCCAGTCCTAGTCTCAGTCACAGTCTTAGTCCTTGTCCCAGTCCCAGTTCCAGTCCTAGTCCCAGTCCCAGTCCCTATCCTTGTCCCAGTCCCACTCCTAGTCCCAGTCCCAGTCCCAGTTCAAGTCCCAGTCCAAGTCTTATTCCCAGTCCCAATCCCAGCCCCAGTCCAAGTCCAATTCACAGTCATAGTCCAAGTCCTAGTCCCAGTCCCAGTCCCAGTCCCAGTCCCAGTCCTAGTCCGAGTCCCAGTCCCAGTCCCAGTCCCAATCCAATCCCATCCCGAGTCCCTTTCCCAGTCCTAGTCCTAGTCCCAATCACAGTTCCAGTCCCAGTCCTAGTCCCAGTGCCAGTCCCAGTCCCCGCCCTTGTCCCATTCCCACTCCTACTCGTAGTCCCAATCCATGTCCAAGTCCCACTCCCGGTCCTAGTCCCAGTCCCAGTCCCAGTCCCAGTCCGAGTCCTAGTCCTAGTCCCAGTCCGATTCCTAGTCCCAGTCCCAAACCAAGTCCCAATCCCAGTCCTAGTGCTTGTTTCAGTGCCAGTGCTAGTGCCAGTGCCTGTGCCAGTGCTAGTCCAAGTGGCAGTTCCAGTGTTATTGCCAGTGCCTGTGCCAGTGCTTGTGCCAATGCCTGTGCCAGTGCCAGTGCCAGTGCTACTGCCAGTGCGCATGCCAATGATGGTGCCAGTGCCAATCCGAGATCCAATCCAATTCCTAGTCCGAGTCCCAGTACGAGTCCGAGTCCGAGTCCCAGTGTGAGTCCCTGTCCAAGTCCCAGTGTGAGTCCCAGTCGGAGTCTGAGTCCGAGTCCATGTTCCAGTCCGAGTCCGAGTCCCAGTCCCATTCCTAGTCCTAATTCTAGTCCCAGTCCCAGTCCAAGTCCTAGTCCAAGTCCCAGTCCTAGTCCTAGTCCTAGTCCCCGTCCCAGTCCCAGTCCGAGTCTTGGTCCTAGTCTGAGTCCCAGTCCCAGTCCTGGTCCCAGACCCGGTCCCAGTCTCGGTCCCAGTCCCGGTCCCAGTCCCGGTCCCAATATCAATCCCAGTCCCGGTCACAGTCCCGGTCCCAGTCCCGGTCCCAATCCTGGTCCGAGTCCCGGTCCCAGTCCCTGTCCCAGTCCCGATCCTTGTCTTGGTCCCAGTCCCGGTCCCAATCCCAGTCCCAGTCCTGGTCCCAGACCCGGTCCCAGTCTCGGTCCCAGTCCCGGTCCCAGTCCCGGTCCCAATATCAATCCCAGTCCCGGTCACAGTCCCGGTCCCAGTCCCGGTCCCAATCCTGGTCCGAGTCCCGGTCCCAGTCCCTGTCCCAGTCCCGATCCTTGTCTTGGTCCCAGTCCCGGTCCCAATCCCAGTCCCAGTCCTGTTCCCAGTCATGGTCCCAGTCCTGGTCCAAGTCCCGGTCCCTGTCCCGATCCCAGTCCAGATCCCAGTCCCGATCCCAGCTCGGATGCCAGTCCCGATGCCCGTCCCGATCCCAATCCGGATCCCAGTCCAAATCCACGTCCCGATCCCAGTCTCGATCCCAGTCGTGATCCCCGTCCCGATCCCAACCCAGATCCTTGTCCCGATCCCAGTCCAAATCCTAGTCCCGATCCCGGTCCCGATCCCAGTCCTGATCCCAATCACGATCCCAGTCCCGATCCCAGTCCCGATCCCTGTCCCGATCTTTGTCCGATCCCAGTCTCGATCCTAGCCCCGATCCCAGTCCCAATCCCAGTCCCAATCCCACTCGCGATCCCAGCCCCGATCCTAGTCCCGATCCCAGCCCCGATCCCAGCCCCGATCCCAGTCCCGATCCCAGTCCCGATCCCAGTCCCGATCCCAGTCCCGATCCCAGTCGCGATCCCAGTCCCGATCCCTGTCCCGATCCTTGTCCGATCCCAGTCTCGATCCTAGCCTCGATCCCAGTCCCAATCCCAGTACCAATGCCACTCGCGATCCCAGCCCCGATCCTAGCCCCGATCCCAGCCCCAATCCCAGCCCCGATCCCGGCCACGATCCAGGTCCCGACCCCCGTCGAGATCCCAGTCCCTCTCCCAGTCCCGATCCCAGTCCCGATCCCACTATCGATCCATGTCCCAATCCCAGTCCTGATCCCAGTCCCCATCCCAGTCCGCATCCTAGTCCCGATCCCAGTCCCGATCCTAGTCCTGATCCCAGTCCCGATCCAAGTCCCGATCCCAGTCTTGATCTCAGCCCTGATCCCAGCCCCGATCCCTACCCCGATCCCGGCCCCTATCCCAGCCCCGATCCCAGCCACGATCCCAGTCCCGATCCCAGTCCCGATCCCAGTCGCGATGCCAGTCGCGATGAAAGTCTCGATCCTAGTCCCGATCCTAGTCTTGATCCTAGTCCTGATCCCAGTCCTGATCCCAATCCCGATCCCAGTCCCGATCCTAGTCCCGATCCCAGTCCCGATCCTAGTCCCCATCGAAGCCCCGATTCCAACCCTCATCCCAGCCCCAATCCCAAACCCGATCCCAATCTCGATCCCAGTCCCGATCCCAGTCCTGATCCTAGTCCTGATCTGAATCGCGATCCTTGTCCCGATCCCAGTCCCGGTCCTAGTCCCGATCCCTGTCCCGATCCCAATCCTGATCCCAGACCGATCCCAGTCTCGATCCCTCTCCCAATCCAAGTCCTGATCCCAGTCCCGATCTTAGTCTCGATCCTAGTCCTGGTCCCACTCCGAGTCCCGGTCCCAGTCCTAGTCCCAGTCCCAGTCCCAGACCCAATCCCTGTCCCAATCCCAGTCCTAGTCCCAGTCCAAGTCCCCGTCCCAGTCTTAGTCCCAGTCGCTGTCACAGTCTGAGTCCCAGTCGCAGTCCTAGTCCCAGTCCCAGTCTTTGTCCTAGTCACAGTCCTAGTCCCAGTCCCAGTGACAGTGCCAGTGCCAGTGCCAGTGCCTATGCTAGTGCAAGTGCCAGTGCGAGTGCCAGTGCCACTCCGAGTCCCAGTCCGAGTCCCCGTCCAAGTCCCAGTTCGAGTCCCAGTCCGAGTCCCAGTCTGTGTCCTAATCGGAGTCCCTTTCCGAGTCCCAATCTGAGTCACAATCCAAGTCCTAATGCGAGTCCCAGTTCGAGTGCGGTCTGAGTCCCAGTTTGAGTCCCAGTTCTAGGCCGAGTCCGAGTCTGAGTCTGAGTCCGAGTCCAACTCCGAGTCCAAGTCAGAGTCCGAGTCTGAGTCCCAGTCCCAGTCCCAAGCCCAGTCCCAGTCCCAGACCCAGTCCCAGTCTCAGTCACAGCCCCAGTCCTTGTCCCAATCCGAGTTCCAGCCCTAGTCCCAGTCCCTCTCCCTAACCTTGTCCCTGTCCCAGTCCCACGCCCAGTCCTAGTTCCAGCTTC
>SZWC01000298.1:356048-369239 GCA_023375785.1 Penium margaritaceum | reverse complement strand
ACTGGTCAGAAACACACTGGTCAGAAAGACACTGGTCAGAAACACACTGGTCAGAAACACACTGGTAAGAACCACCGTGGTCAGAAGCACAGTGGTCAGAAACACACTGGCCAAAACACAGTGATCAGAAACACACTGGTCAGAAACACAGTGGTCAGAAACACAGTGGTCAGAAACACAGTGGTCAGAAACACAGCGGTCAGAAATACACTGGTCAGAAACACACTGGTCAGAAACACAGTGGTCAAAAACACAGTGGTCAGAAAAACACTGGTAAAAAACACAGTGGTCAGAAACACAGTGGTCAGAAACAGAGTGGTCAGAAACACATTGGTCAGAGACACAGTGGTCAGAAACACAGTGGTCAGAAACACAGTGGTCAGAAACAGAGTGGTCAGAAACACATTGGTCAGAGACACAGTGGTCAGAAACACAGTGGTCAGAAACACAGTGGTCAGAAACACAGTTGTCAGAAGCATAATGGTCAGAAACACAGTGGTCAGAACCACAGAAGTCAGAAACACATTGGTCATAAACACAGTGGTAAGAAACACAATGGTCAGAAACACACTTGTCAAAAACATTGTGGTCAGAAACGCAGTGGTCAGAAACAGAGTGGTCAGAAACACAGTGGTCAGAAACACAGTGGTCAGAACCACAGAAGTCAGAAACACATTGGTCATAAACACAGTGGTAAGAAACACAATGGTCAGAAACACACTTGTCAAAAACATTGTGGTCAGAAACGCAGTGGTCAGAAACAGAGTGGTCAGAAACACATTGGTCAGAGACACAGTGGTCGGAAACACAGTGGTCAGAAACACAGTGGTCAGAAACACAGTGGTCAGAAACACAGTGGTAAGAAACACACTGGTCAGAAACACAGTGGTCAGAAACTCACTGGTCAGAAACACCGTGGTCAGAAACACACTGGTCAGAATCACAGTGGTCAGAAACACAGTGGTCAGAAGCACAGTGGTCAGACACACACTGGTCCGACACACAGTGGTCAGAAACACACTGGTCAAAAACACAGTGGTCAGAAACACAGTGGTCAGAAACACAGTTTTCAAAAACACAGTGGTCAGAAACACTGCGGTCAGAAACAAAGTGGTCAGAAAAACAGTAATCAGAAACACAGTGGCCAGAAACACAGTCGTCAGAAACACACTGGTCAGAAACACAGTAGTCAGAAACACACTGGTCAGAAAGACAGTGGTCAGAAACACAGTGGTCAGAAACACAGTGGTCAGAAACACAGTCGTCAGAAACACACTGGTCAGAAACACAGTAGTCAGAAACACACTGGTCAGAAAGACAGTGGTCAGAAACACAGTGGTCAGAAACACAGTGGTCAGAAACACGGTGGTCAGAAACACAGTGGTCAGAAAAACAGCGGTCAGAAACACAGTGGTCAGAAACACACTGGTCAGAAACTCAGTGGTCAGAAACACAGTGGTCAGAATCACATTGGTCAGAAACACAGTGGTCATAAACGCACTGGTCAGCAACACAGTGGTCAGAAACACAGTGGTCAGAATCACATTGGTCAGAAACACAGTGGTCATAAACGCACTGGTCAGCAACACCGTGGTCAGAAACACAGTGGTCAGAAACACACTGGTCAGAAACATAATGGTCAGAAATCAGTGGTCATGAAAACACAGGTCAGAAACACAGTGGTCAGAAACACAGTGGTCAGAAACACAATGGTCAGAAGCACAGTGGTCAGAAACACACTGGTCCGATACACAGTGGTCAGAAAGACAGTGGTCAGAAACACAGTGGTCAGAAACACACTGGTCAGAAACACAGTGGTCAGAAACGCATCGGTGAGAAACACATTGGTCAGAAACACAGTGGTCAGAAACACAGGGGCCAGAAACACACTGGTCAGAAACACACTCGTCAGAAATACAGTGGTCAGAAACACACTGGTCAGAAACACAGTGGTCAGATACACACTGGCCAGAAACACAGTGGTCAGAAATACAGTGGTCCGAAGCACAGTGGTCGGAAGCACACTGGTCCGGAACACAGTGGTCATAAGCACACTGGTCAGAAAAACAGTGGTCATAAACACAGTGGTCGGAAACACATTTGTCAGAAACACAGCGGTCAGAAACACAATGGTCAGAACCACACTGGTCAGAGACACAGTGGCCAGAAACACAGTTGTCAGAAACACACTGGTCGAAAACACAGTGGTCACAAACACACTGGTCAGAAAGACAGTGGTCAGGAACACAGTGGTAAGAAACACAGTGGTCAGAATCACACTGGCCAGAACACTGTGCTCATAAACGCACTGGTCAGAAACAAAGTGGTCAGAAACACAGTGGTCAGAAACACACTCGTCAGAAACACAATGGTCAGAAACACAGTGCTCCTAAAAACACAGGTCAGAAACACAGTGGCCAGAAACACAGTGGTCAGAAACACAGAGGTCAGAAACACAGTGGTCAGAAGCACAGTGGTCAGAAAAACACTGTTCCGAAACACAGTGGTCAGAAAGACAGTGGTCAATAACACAGTGGTCAAAAACACACTGGTCAGAAACAAAGTGGTCAGAAACGCACCGGTCAGAAACACATTGGTCAGAAACACAGTGGTCAGAAACACAGTGGTCAGAAACACGGTGGCCAGAAACACACTGGTCAGAAACACAGTGGTCAGAAACACAGTGGTCAGAAACACGGTGGCCAGAAACACACTGGTCAGAAACACAGTGGTCAGGAACACCCTGGGCAGAAACACACTAGTCAGAAACACAGTGGTCAGAAACATAGTGGTCCGAAGCACAGTGGTCGGAAGCACACTGGTCCGAAACACAGTGGTCATAAGCACACTGGTCAGAAAAACAGTGGTCAGAAACATAGTGGTCGGAAACACATTGGTCAGAAACACTGCGGACAGAAACACAGTGGTCAGAACCACACTGGTCAGAAACACAGTGGCCAGAAACACAGTGGTCAGAAACACACTCGTCAGAAACACAGTGGTCAGAAACACACTGGTCAGAAAGACAGTGGTCAGAAACACAGTGGTCAGAAACACAGTGGTCAGAAACACAGTGGTCAGAAACACAGTGGCCAGAAACACAGTGGTCAGAAACACACTCGTCAGAAACACAGTGGTCAGAAACACACTGGTCCGAAACACACTGGTCAGAAACACACTGGTCAGAAACACAGTGGTCAGGAACACCCTGGGCAGAAACACACTAGTCAGAAACACAGTGGTCAGAAACACAGTGGTCAGAAAGACAGTGGTCAGAAACACAGTGGTCAGAAACACAGTGGCCAGAAACACAGTGGTCAGAAACACACTCGTCAGAAACACAGTGGTCAGAAACACACTGGTCCGAAACACACTGGTCAGAAACACACTGGTCAGAAACACAGTGGTCAGGAACACCCTGGGCAGAAACACACTAGTCAGAAACACAGTGGTCAGAAACACAGTGGTCAGAAAGACAGTGGTCAGAAACACAGTGGTCAGAAACACAGTGGCCAGAAACACAGTGGTCAGAAACACACTCGTCAGAAACACAGTGGTCAGAAACACACTGGTCCGAAACACACTGGTCAGAAACACACTGGTCAGAAACACAGTGGTCAGGAACACCCTGGGCAGAAACACACTAGTCAGAAACACAGTGGTCAGAAACACAGTGGTCAGAAAGACAGTGGTCAGAAACACAGTGGTCAGAAACACAGTGGCCAGAAACACAGTGGTCAGAAACACACTCGTCAGAAACACAGTGGTCAGAAACACACTGGTCCGAAACACACTGGTCAGAAACACACTGGTCAGAAACACAGTGGTCAGGAACACCCTGGGCAGAAACACACTAGTCAGAAACACAGTGGTCAGAAACACAGTGGTCAGAAAGACAGTGGTCAGAAACACAGTGGTCAGAAACACAGTGGCCAGAAACACAGTGGTCAGAAACACACTCGTCAGAAACACAGTGGTCAGAAACACACTGGTCCGAAACACACTGGTCAGAAACACACTGGTCAGAAACACAGTGGTCAGAAACACAGTGGTCAGAAACACGGTGGTCAGAAACACATTGGTCAGAAACACAATGGTCAGAAACACGGTGGTCACAAACACACTGGTCAGAAACACACTGGTCAGAAACACAGTGGTCAGAAACTCACTGGTCAGAAACACCGTGGTCAGAAACACACTGGTCAGAATCACAGTGGTCAGAAACACAGTGGTCAGAAGCACAGTGGTCAGACACACAGTGGTCCGACACACAGTGGTCCGAAACACACTGGTCAGAAACACAGTGGTCAGAAACACAGTTGTCAGAAACACAGTGTTCAGAAACACAGTGGTCAGAAACACTGCGGTCAGAAACAAAGTGATCAGGAAAACACTAATCAGAAACACAGTGGCCAGAAACACAGTCGTCAGAAACACACTGGTCACAAACACCGTAGTCAGAAACACACTGGTCAGAAAGACAGTGGTCAGAAACACAGTGGTCAGAAACACACTGGTCCAAAACACAGTGGTCAGAAACACAGCGGTCAGAAACACAGTGGTCAGAAACACACTGGTCAGAAACTCAGTGGTCAGAAACACAGTGGTCAGAATCACACAGGTCAGAAACACAGTGGTCATAAACGCACTGGTCAGAAACACCGTGGTCAGAAACACAGTGGTCAGAAACACAGTGGTCAAAAAACACAGTGGTCACGAGCACAGTGGCCAGAAACACACTGGTCAGAAACATAGTGGTCAGAAACACAGTGGTCAGAAACACAGTGGACAGAAACACACTGGTCAGAAACATAGTGGTCAGAAACACACTGGTCAGAAACACAGTGGTAAGAAACACACTGGCCAGAAACACAGTAGTCAGAAACACAGTGGTCCGAAGCACAGTGGTCGGAAGCACACTGGTCCGAAACACGGTGGTCCGAAGCACACAAGTCAGAATAACAGTGGTCAGAAACACATTGGTCAGAACCACACTGGTCAGAAACACAGTGGCCAGAAACACAGTGGTCAGAAACACACTGGTCAGAAACACAGCGGTAAAAAACACAGTGGTCAGAAACACAGTGGCCAGAAACACAGTGGTCAGAAACACACTGGTCAGAAACACAGCGGTAAAAAACACAGTGGTCAGAAACACAGTGGTCAGAAACACAGTGGTCAAAAACACAGTGGTCAGAAATACAGTGGTCAGAATTACAGTGGTCAGAAACACAGTGGTCAGAATTACAGTGGCCAGAAACACAGCGGTCAGAAACACGGCGGTCAGAAACACACTGGTCAGAAACACAGTGGTCAGAAACACAGTGGTCAGAATCACACTGGTCAGAAACACAGTGGTCAGAAACACAGTGGTCAGAAACACACTGTTCATAAACACAATGGTCAGAAACACAGTGGTCATAAAAACACAGGTCAAAAACACAGTGGTCAGAAACAAAGTGGCCAGAAACACAGTGGTCAGAAACACAGTGGTCAGAAGCACAGTGGTCAGAAACACACTGGTCCAAAACACCATGGTCAGAAAGACAGTTGTCGGAAACACAGTGGTTAGAAACACACTGGTCAGAAACACAGTGGTCAGAAACACAGTGGTCAGAAACACACTGGTCAGAAAGACAGTGGTTAGGAACACAGTGGTCAGAAACACAGTGGTAAGAAACACAGTAGTCAGAAACCCAGTGTCAGAAGCACAGTGGTCAGAAACACACTGGTCCCAAACACAGTGGTCAGAAACACACTGGTCATAAACACAGTGGTCAGAAACACAGTGGTCAGAAACATAGTGGTCGGAAACACACTGGTCAGAAAAACAGTGGTCAGAAACACACTGGTCAGAAACACACTGGTCAGAAACACACTGGTCAGAAACACACTGGTCAGAAACACACTGGTCAGAAACACACTGGTCAGAAACACACTGGTCAGAAACACACTGGTCAGAAACACACTGGTCAGAAACACACTGGTCAGAAACACACTGGTCAGAAACACACTGGTCAGAAACACACTGGTCAGAAACACACTGGTCAGAAACACACTGGTCAGAAACACACTGGTCAGAAACACAGTGGTCAGAAACACACTGGTCTGAAACACAGTGGTCAGAAACCCACTGGTAAGAAACACAGTGGTCAGAAACACAGTGGTCAGAAACACACTGGTCAGAAACACAGTTGTCAGAAACACGGCGGTCAGAGACACATTGGTCCGAAACACACTGGTCAGAAACACAGTGGCCAGAAACACAGTGGTCAGAAACACACTGGTCAGAATCACAGTGGTCAAAAACACAGTGGCCAGAAAGACAGTGGTCAGAAACACAGTTGTCAGAAGCACAGTGGTCTGACACACACTGGTCCGAAACACAGTGGTCAGAAACACAGTGGTCAGAAACACAGTGGTCACAAACACAGTGGTCACAAACACAGTGGTCAGAAACACAGTGGTAAGAAACACACTGTTCAGAGACACACTAGTCAGAAACACACTGGTCACAAACGCTCTGGTCACAACCACAGTGGTCAGAAACACACTGGTCAGAAACACACTAGTCAGAAACACAGTGATCAGAAACACAGTGGTCAGAAACACAGAGGTCAGAAACACAGTGGTCAGAAACACACTGTTCCGAAACACACTGTCTAGAAACACACTGGTCAAAAATACAGTGGTCAGAAACACAGTGGTCAGAAACACACTGGTCAGAAATACACTGGTAAGAAACCCACTGGTCAGAAACACACTGGTCAGAACCACACTGGTGAGAAGCACAGTGGTCAGAAACACACTCGTCAAAAACACAGTGATCAGAAACACACTGGTCAGAAACACAGTGGTCAGAAACACAGTGGTCAGAAACACAGCAGTCAGACACACAGTGGTCAGAGACACACTGGTCAGAAACACAGTCGTCAGAAACGCAGTGGTCAGAAACAGACTGGTCAGAAACACATTGGTAATAGACACAGGGGTCAGAAATACAGTGGTCAGAAACACGGTGGTCAGAAACACACTGGTCAGAAACACAGTGGTCAGAAACACGGTGGTCAGAAATACACTGGTCAGAAACACACTTGTCAGAAACACCGTGGTCAGAAACGCACTGGTCAGAAACACAGTGGTCAGAAACACACTGGTCGGAAACAAAGTGGTCAGAAACACAGTGGTCAGAAACACAGTGGTCAGAAACACAGTGGTCAGAAATACATCGGTCAGAAACACAGTGGTCAGAAAAACACTCATCAGAAACACAGTGCCCAGAAACACAGTGGTCAGAAACACAGTGGTCAGAAACACAGTGGTCAGAAATACATCGGTCAGAAACACAGTGGTCAGAAAAACACTCATCAGAAACACAGTGCCCAGAAACACAGTTGTCAGAATCACACTGGTCAGAAACACAGTAGTCAGAAACACAGTGGTCAGAAACACAGTGGTCAGAAACACACTGGTCGGAAACACAGTGGTCAGAAACGCACCGGTCAGAAACACATTGGTCAGAAACACATTGGTTATAAACACAGTCGTCAGGAACACAGTGGTCAGAAACACACTGGTCAGAAACACAGTGGTCAAAAACACACTGGTCAGAAACTCAGTGGTCATAAACACACTGGTCAGGAACACAGTGGTCAGATACACAGTGGTCCGACGCAGAGTGGTCAGAAACACACCGGTCCGAAACACAGTGGTCATAAACACACTGGTCAGAAAAACAGTGGTCAGAAACTCACTGGTCAGAAACACAGTGGTCAGAAACACAGCGGTCAGAAACACAGTGGTCGGAAATACAGGGGTCAGAAACACAGTGGCCAGAAACACAGTGGTCAGGAACACAGTGGTCAGAAAGACAGTGGTCAGGAACACAGTGGTCAGAAAGACAGTGGTCAGGAACACAGTGGTCAGAAAGACAGTGGTCAGGAACACAGTGGTCAGAAAGACAGTGGTCAGGAACACAGTGGTCAGAAAGACAGTGGTCAGGAACACAGTGGTCAGAAAGACAGTGGTCAGGAACACAGTGGTCAGAAAGACAGTGGTCAGGAACACAGTGGTCAGAAAGACAGTGGTCAGGAACACAGTGGTCAGAAAGACAGTGGTCAGGAACACAGTGGTCAGAAAGACAGTGGTCAGGAACACAGTGGTCAGAAAGACAGTGGTCAGGAACACAGTGGTCAGAAAGACAGTGGTCAGGAACACAGTGGTCAGAAAGACAGTGGTCAGGAACACAGTGGTCAGAAAGACAGTGGTCAGGAACACAGTGGTCAGAAAGACAGTGGTCAGGAACACAGTGGTCAGAAAGACAGTGGTCAGGAACACAGTGGTCAGAAAGACAGTGGTCAGGAACACAGTGGTCAGAAAGACAGTGGTCAGGAACACAGTGGTCAGAAAGACAGTGGTCAGGAACACAGTGGTCAGAAAGACAGTGGTCAGGAACACAGTGGTCAGAAAGACAGTGGTCAGGAACACAGTGGTCAGAAAGACAGTGGTCAGGAACACAGTGGTCAGAAAGACAGTGGTCAGGAACACAGTGGTCAGAAAGACAGTGGTCAGGAACACAGTGGTCAGAAAGACAGTGGTCAGGAACACAGTGGTCAGAAAGACAGTGGTCAGGAACACAGTGGTCAGAAAGACAGTGGTCAGGAACACAGTGGTCAGAAAGACAGTGGTCAGGAACACAGTGGTCAGAAAGACAGTGGTCAGGAACACAGTGGTCAGAAAGACAGTGGTCAGGAACACAGTGGTCAGAAAGACAGTGGTCAGGAACACAGTGGTCAGAAAGACAGTGGTCAGGAACACAGTGGTCAGAAAGACAGTGGTCAGGAACACAGTGGTCAGAAAGACAGTGGTCAGGAACACAGTGGTCAGAAAGACAGTGGTCAGGAACACAGTGGTCAGAAAGACAGTGGTCAGGAACACAGTGGTCAGAAAGACAGTGGTCAGGAACACAGTGGTCAGAAAGACAGTGGTCAGGAACACAGTGGTCAGAAAGACAGTGGTCAGGAACACAGTGGTCAGAAAGACAGTGGTCAGGAACACAGTGGTCAGAAAGACAGTGGTCAGGAACACAGTGGTCAGAAAGACAGTGGTCAGGAACACAGTGGTCAGAAAGACAGTGGTCAGGAACACAGTGGTCAGAAAGACAGTGGTCAGGAACACAGTGGTCAGAAAGACAGTGGTCAGGAACACAGTGGTCAGAAAGACAGTGGTCAGGAACACAGTGGTCAGAAAGACAGTGGTCAGGAACACAGTGGTCAGAAAGACAGTGGTCAGGAACACAGTGGTCAGAAAGACAGTGGTCAGGAACACAGTGGTCAGAAAGACAGTGGTCAGGAACACAGTGGTCAGAAAGACAGTGGTCAGGAACACAGTGGTCAGAAAGACAGTGGTCAGGAACACAGTGGTCAGAAAGACAGTGGTCAGGAACACAGTGGTCAGAAAGACAGTGGTCAGGAACACAGTGGTCAGAAAGACAGTGGTCAGGAACACAGTGGTCAGAAAGACAGTGGTCAGGAACACAGTGGTCAGAAAGACAGTGGTCAGGAACACAGTGGTCAGAAAGACAGTGGTCAGGAACACAGTGGTCAGAAAGACAGTGGTCAGGAACACAGTGGTCAGAAAGACAGTGGTCAGGAACACAGTGGTCAGAAAGACAGTGGTCAGGAACACAGTGGTCAGAAAGACAGTGGTCAGGAACACAGTGGTCAGAAAGACAGTGGTCAGGAACACAGTGGTCAGAAAGACAGTGGTCAGGAACACAGTGGTCAGAAAGACAGTGGTCAGGAACACAGTGGTCAGAAAGACAGTGGTCAGGAACACAGTGGTCAGAAAGACAGTGGTCAGGAACACAGTGGTCAGAAAGACAGTGGTCAGGAACACAGTGGTCAGAAAGACAGTGGTCAGGAACACAGTGGTCAGAAAGACAGTGGTCAGGAACACAGTGGTCAGAAAGACAGTGGTCAGGAACACAGTGGTCAGAAAGACAGTGGTCAGGAACACAGTGGTCAGAAAGACAGTGGTCAGGAACACAGTGGTCAGAAAGACAGTGGTCAGGAACACAGTGGTCAGAAAGACAGTGGTCAGGAACACAGTGGTCAGAAAGACAGTGGTCAGGAACACAGTGGTCAGAAAGACAGTGGTCAGGAACACAGTGGTCAGAAAGACAGTGGTCAGGAACACAGTGGTCAGAAAGACAGTGGTCAGGAACACAGTGGTCAGAAAGACAGTGGTCAGGAACACAGTGGTCAGAAAGACAGTGGTCAGGAACACAGTGGTCAGAAAGACAGTGGTCAGGAACACAGTGGTCAGAAAGACAGTGGTCAGGAACACAGTGGTCAGAAAGACAGTGGTCAGGAACACAGTGGTCAGAAAGACAGTGGTCAGGAACACAGTGGTCAGAAAGACAGTGGTCAGGAACACAGTGGTCAGAAAGACAGTGGTCAGGAACACAGTGGTCAGAAAGACAGTGGTCAGGAACACAGTGGTCAGAAAGACAGTGGTCAGGAACACAGTGGTCAGAAAGACAGTGGTCAGGAACACAGTGGTCAGAAAGACAGTGGTCAGGAACACAGTGGTCAGAAAGACAGTGGTCAGGAACACAGTGGTCAGAAAGACAGTGGTCAGGAACACAGTGGTCAGAAAGACAGTGGTCAGGAACACAGTGGTCAGAAAGACAGTGGTCAGGAACACAGTGGTCAGAAAGACAGTGGTCAGGAACACAGTGGTCAGAAAGACAGTGGTCAGGAACACAGTGGTCAGAAAGACAGTGGTCAGGAACACAGTGGTCAGAAAGACAGTGGTCAGGAACACAGTGGTCAGAAAGACAGTGGTCAGGAACACAGTGGTCAGAAAGACAGTGGTCAGGAACACAGTGGTCAGAAAGACAGTGGTCAGGAACACAGTGGTCAGAAAGACAGTGGTCAGGAACACAGTGGTCAGAAAGACAGTGGTCAGGAACACAGTGGTCAGAAAGACAGTGGTCAGGAACACAGTGGTCAGAAAGACAGTGGTCAGGAACACAGTGGTCAGAAAGACAGTGGTCAGGAACACAGTGGTCAGAAAGACAGTGGTCAGGAACACAGTGGTCAGAAAGACAGTGGTCAGGAACACAGTGGTCAGAAAGACAGTGGTCAGGAACACAGTGGTCAGAAAGACAGTGGTCAGGAACACAGTGGTCAGAAAGACAGTGGTCAGGAACACAGTGGTCAGAAAGACAGTGGTCAGGAACACAGTGGTCAGAAAGACAGTGGTCAGGAACACAGTGGTCAGAAAGACAGTGGTCAGGAACACAGTGGTCAGAAAGACAGTGGTCAGGAACACAGTGGTCAGAAAGACAGTGGTCAGGAACACAGTGGTCAGAAAGACAGTGGTCAGGAACACAGTGGTCAGAAAGACAGTGGTCAGGAACACAGTGGTCAGAAAGACAGTGGTCAGGAACACAGTGGTCAGAAAGACAGTGGTCAGGAACACAGTGGTCAGAAAGACAGTGGTCAGGAACACAGTGGTCAGAAAGACAGTGGTCAGGAACACAGTGGTCAGAAAGACAGTGGTCAGGAACACAGTGGTCAGAAAGACAGTGGTCAGGAACACAGTGGTCAGAAAGACAGTGGTCAGGAACACAGTGGTCAGAAACCCAGTGTCAGAAGCCAAGTGGTCAGAAACACACTGGTCCCAAACACAGTGGTCAGAAACACAGTGGTCAGAAACACAGTGGTCAGAAACACGGTGGTCAGAAACATAGTGGTCAGAAACACACTGGTCTGAAACACAGTGGTCAGAAACACACTGGTCAGAAACACATACGTCATAAACACACTGGTCAGAAACACAGTGGTAAGAAACACAGTGGTCAGACGCACAGTGGTCAGAAACACACTGGTCTGAAACACAGTGGTCAGAAACACAGCGGTCAGAGACACATTGGTCCGAAACACACTGGTCAGAAACACTGTGGCCAGAAACACAGTGGTCAGAAACAGACTGGTCCGAATCACATTGGACTAAAACACAGTGGTCAGAAAGACAGTGGTCAGAAATTCAAGGGGCAGAAATACACTGGTCAGAAACACAGTGGTCATAAAATCACTGGCCAGAAACACAGTGGTCAGAAACACAGTGGTCAGAAATACAGTGGTCAGAAACACAGTGGTCATAAACACAGTGGTCAGAAACACACTGTTCCGAAACAAACTGGTCAGAGACACATTGGTCAAAAACACAGTGGTCAAAAACACACTGGTCAGAAACACACTGGTCAGAAATACACTGGTCACAAACACACTGGTCAGAACCACAGTGGTCAGAAACACATTGGTCAGAAACACATTGGACATAAACACAGTGGTCAGAAACACAGTGGTCAGAAACACACTGGTCAGAAACACAGTGGTCAGAAACACAGTGGTCAGAAACACATTGGTCAGAAACACAGTGGTCAGAAACACAGTGGTCAGCAACGCAGTGGTCAAAAACACAGTGGTCGGAAACACACTGGTCAGAAACACAGCGGTCAAAAACACAGTGGTCAGAAACAAACTGGTCAGAAACACACTGGTCCGAATCATAGTGGTCATAAACACACTGGTCAGAAACACACTGGTCAGAAACACATTTGTCAGGAACACACTGGTCAGAAACACACTGGTCATAAACACGGTAGTCAGAAACACTGTGGTCAGAAACACAGTGGTCAGAAACACACTGGTCATAAACACAGTGGTCAGAAACACTCTGGTCAGAAACGCAGTGGTCAGAAAGACAGTGGTCAGAAACACACTGGTCAGAAACACACTGGTCAGAAACACGGTGGTCAGAAATACAGTGGTCTGAAACACATTGGTCAAAAACACATTGGTCAGAAACACACTGGTCAGAAACACGGTGATCAGAAACACTGTGGTCAGAAACACAGTGGACAGAAACACGGTGGTCAGAAACACAATGGTCATAAACATATCGGTCAGAAACAAAGTGGTCGGAAAAACACTAATCAGAAACACAGTGGACAGAAA
The DNA here is from genome assembly GCA_023375785.1 of Penium margaritaceum. Taxonomy (NCBI): domain Eukaryota; kingdom Viridiplantae; phylum Streptophyta; class Zygnematophyceae; order Desmidiales; family Peniaceae; genus Penium; species Penium margaritaceum. The sequence continues at coordinate 356,211 of SZWC01000298.1, read as the reverse complement.
CACAGTCGTCAGAAACACACTGGTCAGAAACACAGTAGTCAGAAACACACTGGTCAGAAAGACAGTGGTCAGAAACACAGTGGTCAGAAACACAGTGGTCAGAAACACACTGGTCAGAAACACAGCGGTCAGAAACACACTGGTCAGAAACACAGTAGTCAGA
>SZWC01000298.1:288434-298695 GCA_023375785.1 Penium margaritaceum | reverse complement strand
TGGTCAGAAACACAGTGGTCAGAAACACTGTGGTCAGAAACACAGTGGTCAGAAACACAGTGGTCAGAAACACAGTGGTCAGAAACACAGTGGTCAGAAACACATTGGTCAGAAAGACACTGGTCAGAAAGACAGTGGTCAGAAACACAGTGGCCAGAAACACACTGGTCAGAAAGACAATGGCCAGAAGCACACCGGTGAGACACACAGTAGTCAGAAACACACTGGTCAAAAACACACTGGTTAGAGACACAGTGGTCAGAAACACACTGGTCAGAAACAAAGTTGTCAGAAACACAGTGGTCAGAAACACAGGGTCAGAAACACAGTGGTCAGAAAGACAGTGGTTGGAAACACAGTGGTCAGACACACAGTGGTCAGAAACACGGTGGCCAGAAACACACCGGTCAGAAACACACTTGTCAGAAACACAGTGGTCAGAAACATACTGGTGAGAAACACAGTGGTCAGAAACACATACTAAATAAACACAATGGTCAGAAACACACTGGTCAGAAACACACTGGTCAGAAACACCGTGGTCAGAAACACAGAGGTCAGAAACACGGTGGGCAGCAACACAGTGGTCAGAAACACACTGGCCAGAAACACACTGGTCAGAAATACAGTGCCCAGAAACACAGTGGTGAGAAACACACTGGTCAGAAATACAGTGGTCGGAAACACAGTGGTCAGAAACACACTGGTCAGAAACACAATGGTCAGAAACACACTGGTCGGAAACACAAAATATTCAGAAACACTGTGGTCAGAAACACACTGGTCAGAAAGACAGTGGTCATAAACACAGTGGTCAGAAACACACTGGTCATAGGCACACTGTTCTGAAACATAGTGGGCAGAAACACACTGGTCAGAGGCACACTGGTCAGAAACACAGTGCTGAGAACCACTGTGGTCAGAAACACAGTTGTCAGAAACACAGTGGTCAGAAACACACTGGTCATAAACACACAGGTCAGGGAAACAGTGGTCAGAAACACAGTGGTCAGAAACACACTGGTCAAGAACACATTGGTCGGAAACACACTGGCCAGAAACACAGTGGTCAGAAACACGCTGGTCAGAAACACACTAGTCATAAACACAGTGGTCAGAAACCAGTGGTCAGAAACACAGTGGTCAGAAACACAGTGGTCAGAAACACGCTGGTCAGAAACACACTAGTCATAAACACAGTGGTCAGAAACCAGTGGTCAGAAACACAGTGGTCAGAAACACACTGGTCAGGAACACACTGGTCAGAAACACACTGGTCAGAAACACATTGGTCAGAAACACAGTGGTCAGAAACACACTGGTGAGAAACACAGTAGCCACAAACACACTGATCAGAAACACAGTGGTCAGAAACACACAGGTCAGAAACACACTGGTCAGAGACACGGTGGTCAGAAACACACTGGTCAGAAACACACTGGTCAGAAACACGGTGGTCAGAAACACAATGGTCAGAAACACAGTGGTGAGAATCACGGTGGCCGGAAATACAGTGGTCAGAAACACAGTGGTCAGAAACACGCTGGTCAGTAACACGATGGTCAGAAACACAGTGGTCAGAAACACAGTGGTAAGAAACACTGTGGTCAGAAACACAGTGGTCAGAAACACAGTGGTAAGAAACACTGTGGTCAGAAACACACTGGTCAGAAGCACATTGGTCAGAAACACAGTGGTCAGAAACGCAGTGGTTAGAAACACACTGGTCAGAAACACAGTAGTCAGAAACACAATGGTCAGAAACACAGGGGGCAGAAACATATTGGTCAGAAACAGAATGGTCAGGAACACAGTGGTCAAAAACACAGTTGTCAGAAACTTAGTGGTCAGAAACACAGTGGTAAGGAACACAGTGGTCATAAACACACTGGTCTAAAACACAGTGGTAAGAAACACACTGGTCAGAAACACGATGATCACAATCACAGTGGTCAGAAACACAGTGGTCAGAAACACAATGGTCAGATACACAGTGGTAAGAAACACGGTGGTCAGAAACGCAGTGGTCAGAAACACACTTGTCAGAAACACACTGGTCAGAAACACAGTGGTCAGAAACACAGAGGTCAGAAACACAGTAGACAGAAACACAGTGGTCAGAAACACAGTGTTCAGAAACACGGTGGTCAGAAACACACTGCTCAGAAAAACAGTGGTCGGAAACACGCTGGTCAGAAACACAATGGTCAGAACACTGTGGTCAGAAACATAGTGGCCAGCAACACATTGGTCCGAAACACAGTGGTCAGAAACACACTTGTCAGAAACACAGTGGTCAGAAAGACACTGGTCAGAAATACACTGGTCACAAACACACTGGTCAGAAACACACTGGTCAGAAACACAGTGGTCAGAAACACACTGGTCAGGAACACAGTGGTCAGAAACACACTGTTCAGAAACACACCGGTCAGAAACACACTGGTCAGAAACACGCTGGTCAGATATAAAATGGTCAGAAACACAGTGGTCAGAAACACAGTAGTTAGAAAAACACTGGTCAGAAACACACTGGTCAGAAACACGCTGGCCATAAACACAGTGGTCAGAAGCACACTGGTAAGAAACACACTGGTCATAAACACGGTTGTCAGAAACCAGTGGTCAGAAACACAGTGGTCAGAAACACACTGGTCAGGAACACACTGGTCAGAAACACACTGGTCAGAAACACAGTGGTCAGAAACACAGTGGACAGAAACACACTGGTCAGAAACACAGTGTTAAGAAACACAGTGGTCAGAAACACACTGGTGAGAAAGGCAGTGGTCAGAAACTCACTGTTCAGAAACACAGTGGTCAGAAACACACTGGTAAGAAACAGTGTGGTAAGAAACAGAATGGTCACAAATACAGTGGTCAGAAACATAGTGGCCAGCAACACATTGGTCAGAAACACAGTTGTCAGAAACACACTTGTCAGAAACACAGTGGTCAGAAACACACTGGTCAGAAACACACAGGTCAGAAACACACTGGCCAGAAACACACTGGTAAGAAACACACTGGTCAGAAACACAGCGGTCAGAAACACAGTGGTCTGAAACACACTGTTCAGAAACACAGTGGTCAGAACCACACTGTTCACAAGCACAACTCTCAGAAACACACTGGTTAGAAACACGCTGGTCAGAAACACAATGGTCAGAAACACAGTGTTCAGAAACACAGTGGTCAGAAACACACTGGTGAGAAAGGCAGTGGTCAGAAACTCACTGTTCAGAAACACAGTGGTCAGAAACATACTGGTCAGAAACACAGAGGTCAGAGATACACTGGTCAGAAACATGATGGTCAGAAACACACTGGTGTTAAACAAACTGGTCAGAAACACACTGGTCAGAAACACACTGGTCAGAAACACAGTTGTCAGAAACACACTGGTAAGAAACACTCTTGTCAGAAACACAGTGTTCAGAAACACAGTGGTCAGAAACACATTGGTCAGAACACACTGGTTAGGAACACAGTGGTCATAAACACACTGGTCAGAAACACGGTGGTCAGAAACACAGTGGTCAGAAACACACTGGTCAGAAACACACTGGTCAGAAACACAGCGGTCAGAAATACACTGGTCAGAAACATAGTGGTCAGAAACACACCGGTGTTAAACAAACGGGTCAGAAACACACTGGTCATAAACACACTGGTCAGAAACACAGTGGTCAGAAACACAGTGGTCAGAAACACAGTGGTCAGAAACACACTGGTCAGAAACACTCTTTTCAGAAACACAGTGTTCAGAAACATAGTGGTCAAAAACACTGTGGTCAGAAACACACTGGTCAGAAACACAGTGGTCAGAAACATACTGGTCAGGAACACAGTGGTCAGAAACACACTGTTCAGAAACACACCGGTCAGAAACACACTGGTCAGAAACACGCTGGTCAGAAACAAAACGGTCAGAAACACAGTGGTCAGAAACACAGTGGTCAGAAACACACTGGTCAGAAACACAGTGGTCAGAAACATACTGGTCAGGAACACAGTGGTCAGAAACACACTGTTCAGAAACACACCGGTCAGAAACACACTGGTCAGAAACACGCTGGTCAGAAACAAAACGGTCAGAAACACAGTGGTCAGAAACACAGTAGTTAGAAAAACACTGTTCAGAAACACACTGGTCAGAAACACACTGGCCATAAACACAGTGGTCAGAAGCACACTGGAAAGAAACACAATGGTCATAATTACGGTTGTCAGAAACCAGTGGTCCGAAACACAGTGGTCAGAAACACACTGGTCTGGAACACCCTGGTCAGAAACACACTGGTCAGAAACACAGTGGTCAGAAACACAGTGGACAGAAACACACTGTTCAGAAACACAGTGTTCAGAAACACAGTGGTCAGAAACACACTTGTGAGAAGGGCAGTGGTCAGAAACTCACTGTTCAGAAACACAGTGGTCAGAAACACACTGGTAAGAAACAGTAGGGTAAGGAACAGAATGGTCAGAAACACAGTGGTCAGAAACATAGTGGCCAGCAACACATTGGTTAGAAACACAGTGGTCAGAAACACACTTGTCAGAAACACAGAGGTCAGAAACACACTGGTCAGAAACACACTGGTAAGCAACACACTGGTCAGAAACACAGCGGTCAGGACCAAACTGTTCACAAACACACTGGTAAGAAACACCCTGGTTAGAAACATGCTGGTCAGAAACACAATGGTCAGAAACACAGTGTTGAGAAACACAGTGGTCAGAAACACACTGGTGAGAAAGGCATTGGTCAGAAACTCACTGTTCAGAAACACAGTGGTCAGAAACACACTGGTAAGAAACAGTGTGGTAAGAAACAGAATGGTCAGAAACACAGTGGCCAGAAACACAGTGGCCAGCAACACATTGGTCAGAAACACAGTGGTCAGAAACACACTTGTCAGAAACACACTGGTCAGAAACACACTGGTCAGAAACACACCGGTCAGAAACACACTGGCCAGAAACACACTGGTAAGAAACACACTGGTCAGAAACACAGCAGTCAGAAACACAGTGGACTGAAATACACTGGTCAGAAACACAGTGGTCAGAAACACAGTGGTCAGAAACACAGTGGTAAGAAACACACTGGTCAGAAACACAGCAGTCAGAAACACAGTGGACTGAAATACACTGGTCAGAAACACAGTGGTCAGACCCACACTGTTCACAAACACACTGGTCAGAAATACACTGGTTAGAAACTCTCTGGTCAGAAACACAATGGTCAGAAACACAGTGGTCAGAAACACAGTGGTCAGATACACAGTGGTCAGAACACACTGGTTAGGAACACAGTGGTCATAAACACACTGGTCAGAAACACGGTGATCAGAAACACAGTGGTCAGAAACACACTGGTCAGAAACACACTGGTCAGAAACACAGTGGTCAGAAATACACTGGTCACAAACACACTGGTGAGAAACACACCGGTGTTAAACACACTGGTCAGAAACACACTGGTCAAAAACACAGTGGTCAGAAACACAGTGGTCAGAAACACAGTGGTCAGAAACACAGTGGTCAGAAACACACTGGTCAGAAACACTCTGGTCAGAAACACAGTGTTCAGAAACACAGTGGTCAGAAACACAGTGGTCAGAAACACATTGGTCAAAAACACGGTGGTCAGAAACCCAGTGGTCAGAAACACACTGGTCAGAAACACAGTCGTAAGAAACACACGGGTCAGAAACACAGGGGAAAGAAACACAGTGGTCAGAAACACAGTGGTCAGAAACACAGTGGTCAGAAACACACTGGTCAGAAACACAGTGGGCAGGAACACAGTGGTCAGAATCACACTGGTCATAAACACACTGGTCACAAACAGACTGGTCAGAAACACAGTGGTCAGAAACACAGTGGTCAGGAACACACTGGTAAGAAACACATGGGTCAGAAACACAGTGGCCAGAAGCACAGTGGTCAGAAACACAATGGTCAGAAACACAGTCGTCAGAAACACACTGGTCAGAAAGACAGTGGTCAGAAACACAGTAGTCAGAAACACACTGCTCAGAAAAACACTGGTCAGAAACACAGTGGTCAGAAACACACTGGTGAAAAACACACTGGTCAGACACAACCTGGTAAGAAACACACTGGTCACAAACACAGTGGTCAGAAACACAGTGGCCAGAAACACGCTAGTCAGAAACACAGTGGTCAATAACACACTGGTCAGAAACACACTGGTGAGAAACACAGTGGTCAGGAAACACAGTGGTCAAAAACACGGTGGTCAGAAACAGAGTGGTTAGAAACACAGTTGTCAGACACACAGGGGTCAGAAACACAGTGGTCAGAAGCACAGTGGTCGAAACACAGTGGTCAGAAACACGGTGTTCAGAAACACATTGGTCAGAATTACAGTGGTCAGAAATACAGTGGTCAGAAACACAGTGCTCATAAACATGGTGGTCAGAAACACACTGGTCATAAAGACACTGGTCACAAACACAGTGGTCGGAAACAGAGTGGTCAGAAACTGTCTGGTCAGAAACTCACTGGTCAGAAACACAATGGTCATAAACACCGTGGTCAGAAACACACAGATCATAAACACACTGGTCAGAAACACAGTGGTCACAAACAAAGTGGTCAGAAACAAACTGGTCAGAAACACACTGGTCAGAAACACACTGGTCAGAAACACAGTGGTCAGCAACGCTGTGGTCAGAAACACAATGGTGAAAAACACAATGGTCAGAAACACAGTGGTCAGAAACGCAGTGGTCAGAAACTGACTGGTCGGAAACACACTGGTCAGAAACACAGTGGTCAGAAACACACTGGTCAGAAACACAGTGGTCAGAAAAACACTGCTCAGAAAAACACTGGTCAGAAACATACCGGTCATAAACACACTGGTCAGAAACACAGTGGTCAGAACACAGTGGTCAGAAACACAGTGGTCAAAAACACAATGGTCCGAAACACAGTGGTCATAAACAAAGTGGTCAGAAACACAGTGGTCAGAAAAACAGTGGTCAGAATCACACATGTCACAAACACACTGGTCAGACACACAGTGGTCAGAAATACACTGGTCAGAAACACACCGGTCAGAAACACACTGGTCAGAAACACGGTGATCAAAAACACAGTGGTCAAGAACACAGTGGTCAGAAACACAGTGGCCAGAAACATGGTGGTCCGAAACACACTGCTAAGAAACACACTGGTCAGCAACACACTGGCTAGAAACACAGTGGTCAGAAACACACTGGTCAATAACACAGTGGTCAGAAACACATTGATCAGAAACACTGTGGTCAGAAACACACTGGTCAGGAACACACTGGACAGAAACACAGTGGTCATAAACACACTGGTCAGAAACACAGTGGTCAGAAGCACACTGGTCAGAAACACAGTGGTCAGAAACACAGTGGTCAGAAACACAGTGGTCAGAAACACAGTGGTCAGAAACACAGTGGTCAGAAACACTGTGGTCAGAAACACAGTGGTCAGAAACACAATGGTCAGAAACACATTGGTCAGAAACACAGTGGTCAGAATCACACTAGTCAGAAACACGGTGGTCAGAAACACAGTGGTCAGAAACACTCTGGTCAGAAATACAGTTGTCACGAACACAGTGGTCAGAAACACAGTGGTCAGGAACACAGTGGTCAGAAACACAGTGGTCAGAAACACACTGGTCAGAAACACAGTAGTCAGAAACACACTGGTCAGAAACATAGTGGTCACAAGCACAGGGTCATAAACACAGTGGTCAGAAACACTATGGTCAGAAACACAGTGGTGAGGAACACAGTGGTCAGAAAGACACTGTTCAGATACACACTGGTCAAAAACTCACTGGTCAGAAAAACACTGGTCAGAAACACACTGGTCAGAAACACAGTGGTCAGAAACACAATGGTCAGAAACGGAATGGTCCCAAACACACTGGGCAGAAACACAGTGGTCGGAAACACAGTGGTCAGAAACACAGTGGTCAGAAACACAGCGGTCAGAAACACGGTGGTCAGAAACACAGTGGTCAGAAACAGTGTTCAGAAACACACTGGTCAGAAACACACTGGTCGGAAACACACTGGTCAGAAACACACTGGTCAGAAACACAGTGTTCATAAACGCACTGTTCATCAACACACTGGTCAGAAACACACTGGTCAGAAACACAATGGTCAGAAACACACTGGAAAGAAACACAGTGGTCAGTAACACACTGGTCAGAAACACACTGGTCAGAAACACACTGGTCAGAAACACACTAGTCAGAAACACGGTGGTCAGAAACACACTGGTCAGAAACACAGTTGTCAGAAACACACTGGTCAGAAACACACTGGTCAAAAACACACTGGTCAAGAATACCCTGGTCAGAAACACAGTGGTCAAAAACACAGTGGTCAGAAACACAGTGGTCAGAAACACACTGGTCAGAAACATGGTGGTCAGAAACGCAGTGGTCAGAAACACAGTGGTCAGAAACACACTGGCCAGAAACACAGTGGTCACAAGCACACTGGTCATAAACACTATGGTGATAAACACACTGGTCAGAAACACACTGGTCAGCAACACACTGGTCAGAAACACACTGGTCAGAAACACACTGGTCAGAAACGCACTGGTCAGAAACACACTGGTCGGAAACACACTGTTCATCAACACACTGGGCAGAAACACACTGGCCAGAAACACAATGGTCAGAAACACACTGGTCAGAAACACCCTGGTCAGAAACACAGTGGTCAGAAGCACAGTGGTCATACACACTGTGGTCATAAACACACTGGTCAGAAACACAGTGGTCAGAAGCACAGTGGTCATACACACTGTGGTCATAAACACACTGGTCAGAAACACAGTGGTCAGAAACACACTGGTCAGTAACACACTGGTCAGAAACACACTGGTCAGAAACACACTGGTCAGAAAGACACTGGTCAGAAACACAGTGGTCAGAAACACACTTGTCAGAAACACACTGGTCAGAAACACACTGGTCAGGAACACATTGGTCAGAAACACAGTGGTCAGAAACACGGTGGTCAGAAACACACTGGTCAGAAACATGGTGGTCAGAAACGCAGTGGTCAGAAACACACTGGTCAGAAACACACTGGTCAGAAACATAGTGGTCAGAAACACAGTGGTCATAAACACTGTGGTCATAAACACAGTGGTCAGAAACACACTGGTCAGAAGCACACTGGTCAGAAACACACTGTTCAGAAACACGTTGGTTAGAAACGCACTGGTCAGAAACACACTATTCAGAAACACACTGGTCAGAAACACGCCGGTCAGAAACACAGTGGTCAGAAATACAGTGGTCAGAAGCACAGTGGTCAGAAACACACTGGTCAGAAACATGGTGGTCAGAAACGCAGTGGTCAGAAACACACTGGTCAGAAACACACTGGTCAGAAACACACTGGTCAGAAACACAGTTGTCGGAAACACAGTGGACAGAAACACGATGGTCAAAAAGACAGTGGTCAGAAACACTGTGTTCAGAAACACAGTGGTCAGAAACACTGTGGTCAGAAACACAGTTGTCAGACCCACGGTGGACAGAAACACAGTGGTCAGAAACACAGTGGTCAGAAACACACTGGTCAGAAACACAGTGGTCAGAAACACACTAGTCAGAAACAAAATGGTCACAAACACAGGGTCATAAACACAGTGGTCAGAAAGACTATGGTCAGAAGCACAGTGGTGAGGAACACAGTGGTCAGAAAGACACTGGTCAGAAACACACTGGTCAGAAACATACTGGTCAAAAACTCAATGGTCCCAAACACACTGGGCAGAAACACAGTGGTCAGAAACACAGCGGTCAGAAACACAGCAGTCAAAAACACAGTGGTCAGAAACAGTGGTCAGAAACACACTGGTCAGAAACACACTGGTCGGAAACACACTGGTCAGAAACACACTGGTCAGAAACACAGTGTTCATAAACACACTGTTCATCAACACACTGGTCAGAAACACACTGGTCAGAAACACAATGGTCAGAAACACACTGGTAAGAAACACAGTGGTGAGTAACACTCTGGTCAGAAACACACTGGTCAGAAACACAGTGGTCAGAAAAACACTTGTCAGAAACATGGTGGTCAGAAACGCAGTGGTCCGAAACACACTGGACAGAAACACACTGGTCAGAAACACAGTGGTCAGAAGCACAGTGGTCATACACACTGTGGTCATAAACACACTGGTCAGAAACACACTGGTCAGAAACACA
>SZWC01000298.1:271614-283162 GCA_023375785.1 Penium margaritaceum | reverse complement strand
TGAAGGTATTTGTACTTGCTAGTCGATAACTAGTAATCACAAACCATTATCTTCCACCCGGATCATTTGTGACTCGTGTTGTGAGTTGTCAAAGTTTACCACACTTAGTGACATTATTTGGTCATGGTCAGTGACATATGCCTACTTTGGTTGGCCATCGTGCATGGTATCCACACCGTGCCACAACGTATTGAAGCTCCTTGTGCTTGCTATTTGATACTTTGTTTTCCAAAACCATTGTTTCCCCCTCTGACCATTTGTGACTCGTATGATGAGCTGTCATCGTTGACCACACACAGCAGATTTCTTTGGTCAAAGGCAGTACATATGCCTACTTTGATCGGTCATTGTGCATGTTAGACACACCGTGCTACTACTGACTGGAGGTCATTGTCTAGTTGAGAACTGATATTCCCATAGCATTGTTTCCTCCCCTGACCGTTTGTGACTCGTGTTATGGTTGGTCAATGGTGACCACCCATGTTGAAATTCTCTGGTCATGGTCAGTGACATATGCCTATTTTGGTAGTTTGGTGTGCAGATTAGCCACACCGTGCCACTATGTATAGAAGTTCTTTGTCCTTTGTAGTCAATACATAGGGTTCCCAAACTGTTGTCTCTCCCTCTAACCATTTGTGACTCGTGTTATGAGCTGTCAATGTTGACCACACATAGTGGACTTCTTTGGTCATAGCCCGTGACATATGCATCCTTTGGTAGGTCACTGTGCACGCTAGCCACACTGTGCCACTACTTGTTTAAGATATTTATACTTGCTAGCTGAAAACAAGTGTTCCCAACCCATGGTTTACCCCACTGACCATTTGTGACTGGTGTGATGAGTTTTCAACGTTGACCACACACTGTGAAATCCGTTTGGTCATGGTTAGTGACATATGCCTACTTTGGTTTGTCCCTGTAAATGGTTACCACACCGTGTCACTACGTACCGAAGGTCGTTGTGCTTTCTTGTTTATAGCTAGTGTTCCCAAACTGTGTTAGCCCCTCTGAATATATGTGACTTTTGTTGTGAGTTGTCAACATTGACCACATGAAGTGCAATTCTTTGCTCATGGTCAGTGACATACTTTGGTTGGTCACTATGCATTGTAGCCTCACTGTGCCACTACATATTGGAGGTATTTGTACTTGCTAGCCGATAACTAGTATCTAAGAATCACTATCTTCCACTCTGACCATTTGTGACTCGTGTTGTGCCACAACGCTGACCACATGAAGTGAAATTCATTGGTCATAGTCAGTGACATATGCATGTTTTGGTTGGTCAATGTGCATGGTAGCCATGCTGTGCCACTACATATTGAAGGTATTTGTACTTGCTAGTCGATAACGAGTATTCACTAACCATTATCTTCCACCCTGACCATTTGTGACTTGTGTTATGAGTTTTCAAAGTTGACCACACTTAGTGACATATGCCTACTTTGGTTGGTCATCGTGCATGGTATCCGCACCGTTCCACAAGTTATTGAAGGTCATTGTGCTTGCTAGTTGATACCTGGTTTTCCCAAACCATTGTCTCCCCCTCTGACCAATTTTGATTCCTATTATGAGTTGTCAACGCTGACGACACACAGCGATTTCTTCGGTCAAACTTAGTACATATGCCTACTTTGGTCGGTCATTGTGCATGGTAACCACACTGTGCTTATACTGATTGAAGGTCGATGAACTTGCTAGTTGAGAACTGGTATTCACAGACCATTGTTTCCCCCTCTGACTGTGTGTGACTCGTGTTATGATTGGATAATGTTGACCACCCATATTGAAATTCTCTCATCATGGTCCGTGACATATGCCCAGTTTGGTTGTTTGGTGTGCATAACTGCCACACCGTCCCACGGCGCATGAAGTTCTTTGCCCTTTCCAGTCGACACATAGGGTTCCCAAACCATTGTCTCTCCCTCTGAACATTTGTGACTCGTGTTATGAGTTGTCAATGTTGACCGCACAAAGTGGACTTCTTCGGTCATAGTCAGTGACGTGTGGATCGTTTGGTTGGTCACTGTGCACGCTAGCCACACCGTGCCACTACTTGTTGAAAATATTTATACTTGCTAGTTGATAACTAGTGTTCCCAACCCATGGTCTCCCCCCACTGACCATTTGTGACTCGTGTGATGGTTTTCAACGCTGGCCACTCACTGTGAAATCCGTTTTGTCGTGGTTTGTGACATATGCCTACTTTGGTTTGTCACTGTACATAGTTTCCACGCTGTGTCATTACCTATCGAAGGTCTTTGTGCTTTCTTGTTGACAGCTAGTGTTCCCAAACCTTTTTTAGCCCCCTCTAACTATCTGTGACTCGTGTTGCGAGTTGTAAACGTTGACCACATGAAGTGAAATTAGTTGATCATGGTCAGTGACATTTGCATACTTTGGTTGGTCAACGTGCATTGTAATCACACTCTGCCACTACATATTGAAGGTATTTATACTTGCTAGTGGATAACTAGTATTCACAGACCATTATCTTCCACCCTGACCATCTGTGACTCGTGCTATGAGTTGTCAGAGTTTACCACACTTAGTGACATCATTTGGTCATGGTCAGTGACATTTGCCTACTTTGGTTGGTCATCATGCATGGTATCCACACCGTGCCACAACGTTTTGAAGCTCCTTGTGTTTGCTATTTGATACGTTGTGTTCCCAAACCATTGCTCCCCCCTCTGACAATTTGTGACTTGTATTATGAGTTGTCAACGTTGACCACACACGGCGGATTTCTTTGTTCAAAGGCAGTACATATGTTTTCTTTGGCCGGTCATTGTGCACAGTACCCACACTGTGCTACTACTGACTGAACGTCGTTGTACTTACGAGTTGATAACTGATATTCACATAGCATTGTTTCCTCCCCTGACCGTTTGTGACTCGTGTTATGGTTGGTCAACGTTGACCACCCACGTTGAAATTCTCTGGTCATGGTCATTGACATATGCCTAGTTTGGTTGTTTGGTATGCATATTAGCCACACCGTGGCACTACGTATCAAAGTTCTTTGTCCTTTCTAGTCAATACATAGGGTTCCTAGACCATTGTCTCCTCCTCTGACCATTTGTGACTCGTGTTATGAGTTGTCAATGTTGACCACACACATTGGACTTGTTCGGTCATAGCCAGTGACATATGCATCATTGGGTTGGTCACTGTGCACGCTATCCACATCGTGCCACTACTTGTTGAAAATCTTTCTACTTGCTTGTTGATAAGTAGTGTTCCCAATCCATGGGTTCCCCCACTGACCATTTGTGACTCGTGTGATGAGTTTTCAACGTCGACCATACACTGTGAAATCTGTTTGGTCATGGTTAATGACATATGCCTACTTTAGTTTGTCCATGTTCATGGTTACCACGCCGTTTCACCACGTATTGAATGTATTTGTGCATTCTAAGTTGATAGCTAGTGTTCCCAAACCATTGTTAGCCCCTCTGAATATCAGTGACTCGTGTTGTGCGTTGTCAACATTGACCACATGAAGTGAAATTCTTTGGTCATGGTCAGTGACATATGCATGCTTTGTTTGGTCACTATGCATTGTAGGCACGCTGTGGCACCACATATTGAAGGTATTTGTACTTGCTAGTCAATAACTAGTATTTAGAAACCATTATCTTCCACTATGACCATTTGTGACTCGTGTTATGAGCTTTCAAAGTCTACCACACATGGTGACATTCTTTGGTCATGGTCAGTGAGATACGCATACCATGGTTGGTCATCGTACATGGTATCCACACTGTGCCACAACGTATTGAAGGACATTGTGCTTGCTAGTTGATACGTGGTGTTCCCAAGCAATTGTTTCCTCCTCTGGATATTTGTGATTCGTATTATGCATTATCAACGCTGTCCATACACATCGGATTCCTTTGGTCAAAGGCAGAAAATATGCCTACTTTGGTCGGTCATTGTGCATGGTAGCCACAACGTGCTTATACTGATTGATGGTCACTGTACTTGCTAGTTGCAAACTGATATTCCCGGAACATTGTTCCATCCTCTGACCGTTTGTGACTCGTAACATGGTTGGCGGATGTTGACCACCCATATTGAAATTATTTGGTCATGGTCAGTGACATATGCCTACTTTGGTTTTTTTGTGTGCATAGTAGCCACACAGTGCCACTAAGTATTGAATTCATTTGCCCTTTCTAGTGAATACACATGGGTCCCAAACCATTGTCTCGCCCTCTGACCATTTGTGACTCGTGTTATGAGCTTTCCATGTTGACCACACATACTGGACTTCTTCGTTCATAGCCAAGGACATATGCATCCTTTGGTTGGTCACTGTGCACGTTAGCAACACCGTGCTACTACTTGTTGAAAGTCTTTCTACTTGCTAGTTGATAACTAGTGTTCCCAACCCATTGTCCCCCCCTCTGACCATTTTTGACTCGTGTTATGCGTCTTCAATGTTGACCACACACTGTGAAATCATTTTGGTCATGGTGAGTGACATATGCCTACGTTGGTTTGTCACTGTACATGGTTACCACACCGTGTCACTACGTATTGAACGTCTCTGTGCTTTCTTGTTGATAGCCAGTGTTCCCCGTGACTCGTATTGTGAGTTGTCAACATTGACCATATGAACTGAAATTCTTTGTTCATGGTGAGTGACATATGCGTACTTTGGTTGGTCACTGTGCATTGTAGCCACACTGTGCCACTACATATTGAAGATATTTGTACTTGCTAGTCGATAACAAGTATTCACAAACCATTATCTTCCACCCTGACCATTTTTTGACTCGTGTTATGAGTTGTCAAGGTTTACCACACATGATGACATTCTTTGGTCATGGTCAGTGAACTATGCATACATTGGTTGGTCATCGTGCATGGTATCCACAGCGTGCCACGACGTATTGTAGCTACTTGTGCTTGCTGTTTGATACTTGGTGTTCCCAATCCATTGTTTCCCCCTCAGACCATTTGTGACTCGTATTATGAGTTGTCAACGTGGACGACACACAGCGGATTTCTTTGGTCAAAGGTAGTAAATATGCCTACTTTGGTTGGTCATTGTGCACGGTAGCCACACCGCGCTGCTACTTACTCAAGGTCATTGTACTTGGTACTTGAGAACCAATATTCTCAAAGCATTTTTTCGTCTCCTGACCGTTTGTGACTCGTGTTATGGTTGGTCAACGTTGACTACCCCTATTGATATTCTCTGGTCATGATCAGTGACATATGCCTAGTTTGATTGTTTGTTGTGCATGTTAGTCACACCGTGCCACTACGTATTGAAGTTCTTTGTCCTTTCTAGCCAAAACATAGGCTTCCCAATCCATTGTTATCCCCTCTGACCATTTGTGACTCATGTTATGCGTTTTCAACGTTGACCACATGAATTGTAGTTTGTTCGTCATGGTTTATGACATATGCATACTTTAGTTGGTCACTGTGCATTGAAGCCACATTGTGCCTCTACATATTGAATGTATTTGTACTTGCTAGTAGATAACCAGTATTCACAAACCAGTACCTTCCACCCTGACCATTTGTGACTCATGTTGTGAGTTGTCAAAGTTTACCACACTTAGTGACATTACTTGGTCATGGTCAGTGACATATGCCTACTTTGGTTGGTCATCGTGCATGGTCTCTACACCGTGCCACAATGTTTTTAAGCCCCTTGTGCTTGCTATGTGATACTTGGTGTTCCCAAACCATTGTTTCCCCCTCTGACCATTTGTGACTCGTATTATGAGTTGTCAACGTTGACCACACACAGCGAATTTCTTTGGTCAAAGGCAGTACATATACATACTTTGGTCGGTCGTTGTGCATGGTAGCCACATCATGCTACTACTGACTGAAAGTTCGTTGTACTTGGTAGTTGAGAACCGATATTCCCATAGCATTGTTTCCTGTCCTGACCGTTTGTGACTCGTGTTATGGTTGGTCAACGCTGACCACCCATATTGAAATTCTGTGGTCATGATCAGTGACATATGCCTAGTTTGGTTGTTTGGTGTGCATATTAGCCACGCCGTGCCACTACGTATTGAAGTTCTTTCTCTTTTCTAGTCAATACATAGGCTTCCCAAACCATTGTCTATCCCTCTGTCCATTTGTGCCTCGTGTTATGAATTGTCAATGTTGACCACACATAGTGGACTTATTAGGTTGTAGTCAGTGACGTATGCATCCTTTGGTTGGTCACTGTGCACGCTAGCCATACCGTGCCACTTCTTGTTGGAGGTCTTTGTACTTCCTAGTTGATAACTAGTGTTCCCAATCCATTCTTTTCCCCTCTGACCATTTGTGACTCGTGTTATGCGTTTTCAACGTTGACCACACACAGCGAATTTCTTTGGTCAAAGGCAGTACATATACATACTTTGGTCGGTCGTTGTGCATGGTAGCCACATCATGCTACTACTGACTGAAAGGTCGTTGTACTTGGTAGTTGAGAACCGATATTCCCATAGCATTGTTTCCTGTCCTGACCGTTTGTGACTCGTGTTATGGTTGGTCAACGTTGACCACCCATATTGAAATTCTGTGGTCATGATCAGTGACATATGCCTAGTTTGGTTGTTTGGTGTGCATATTAGCCACGCCATGCCACTACGTATTGAAGTTCTTTCTCTTTTCTAGTCAATACATAGGCTTCCCAAACCATTGTCTCTCCCTCTGTCCATTTGTGCCTCGTGTTATGAATTGTTAATGTTGACCACACATAGTGGACTTATTAGGTTGTAGTCAGTGACGTATGCATCCTTTGGTTGGTCACTGTGCATGCTAGCCATACCGTGCCACTGCTTGTTGGAGGTCTTTGTACTTCCTAGTTGATAACTAGTGTTCCCAATCCATTCTTTTCCCCTCTGACCATTTGTGACACGTCTTATGCGTTTTCAACGTTAACCACATGAAGTGAAATTCTTTCGTCTTGTTCAGTGACATATGCATACTTTGGTTGGTCACTGTGAATTGAAGCCACATTGTGCCACTACATATTGAAGGTATTTGTGCTTGCTAGTAGATAACTAGTATTCACAAACCATTACCTTCCACCCTGACCATTTGTGACTCATGTTGTGAGTTGTCAAAGTTTACCACACTTAGTGACATTATTTCGTCATGGTCAGTGACATATGCCTACTTTGGTTGGTCATCGTGCATGGTCTCCACACCGTGCCACAACGTATTGAAGCCCCGTGTGCTTGCTATGTGATACTTGGTGTTCCCAAACCATTTTTTTCCCCTCTGACCATCTGTGGCTCGTATTATGAGTTGTCAGCGTTGACCACACACAGCAGGTTTCTTTGGTCAAAGGCAGTACATATGCCTACTTTGGCCGGTCATCGTACATGGTAGCCACACCGTTCTACTACTAAATGAAGGTCATTGTACTTGGTAGTTGAGAATCGATATTCCCATATCATTGTTTCCTGTCCTGACCATTTGTGACTCGTGTTATGGTTGGTCAACGTTGACCACCCATTTTGAAATTATGTGGTCATGAGCAGTGACATATGCCTCGTATGGTTATTTGGTGTGCATATTAGCCACACCGTGCCACTACGTATTGGAGTTCTTTGTCCTTTCTAGTGAACACAAAGGCTTCCCAAACCATTTTTGCTCACTCTTACCATTTGTGACTCGTGTTATGAGTTGTCAACGTTGACTACACATGGTGGACTTATTCGGTCGTAGTCAGTGACGTATGCATCCTTTGGTTCGTCACTGTGCATGCTAGCCATACCGTGCCACTGCTCGTTGAAGGTCTTTGTACTTCCTAGTTGATGACTAGTGTTCCCAACACATAGTTTTCCCCTCTGAGCATTTGTGAGTCGTGTTATGTGTTTTCAACGTTGACCACATGAAGTGAAATTCTTTTGTCATGGTCAGTGACATATGCATTCTTTGGGTGGTCACTTTGCATTGAAGCCACGTTGTGCCACTACATATTGAAGGTATTTGCACTTGCTAGTAGATAACTAGTGTTCACAAACCATTACCTTCCACCCTGACCATTTGTGACTCGTGTTTTGAGTTGTCAAAGTTTACCACACTTAATGATGTTATTAGGTCATGGTCAGTGACACAAGCATACTTTGGTTGGTCATCGTGCATGGTCCCCACACCGTGCCACAATGTATTGAAGCCCCTTGTGCTTGCTATGTGATACGTGGTGTTCCGAAACCATTGCTTCCCTCTCTAACCATTTGTGACTCGTATTGTGTGTTGTCAATGTGGACCACACACAGCGGATTTATTTGGTCCAAGGCAGTAAATATGCCTACGTTGGTCAGTCATTGTGCATGGTAGCCACACCGCGCTACTACTGACTGAAGGTCATTGTACTTGGTACTTGAGAACTGATATTCTCATAGCATTGTTTCCTCTCCGGACCGTTTCTGACTCGTGTTATGGTTGGTCAACGTTGACCACCCATATTGAAATTCTCTGGTCGTGATCAGTGACATCTGCCTAGTTTGATTGTTTGGTGTGCATGTTAGCCACACCGTGCCACTACGTATTGAAGTTCTTTTTCCTTTCTAGCCAATACATAGGCTTTGCAATCCATTGTTTTCCCTCCTGACCATTTGTGACTCGTGTTATGCGTTTTCAACGTTGACCACACGAAGTGAAGTTTGTTCGTCATGGTTAGTGACATATGCATACTTTGGTTGGTCACTGTGCATTGAAGCCACATTGTGCCACTACATATTGAAGGTATTTGTACTTGCTAGTGGAAAACTAGTATTCACAAATCATTGCCTTCCACCCTGACCATTTGTGACTCGTGTTGTGAGTTGTCAAAGTTTACCACACTTAATGAACTTATTTGGTCATGGTCAGTGACATATGCCTACTTTGGTTGGTCATCGTGCATGGTCTCCAGACCGTGCCACAACGTACTGAAGCCCCTTGTGCTTGCTATGTGACACTTGGTGGTCCCAAACCATTGTTTCCCCCTCTGACCATTTGTGACTCGTATTATGAGCTGTCAACGTTGACCACACACAGAGGATTTCTTTGGTCAAAGGCAGTACATATGCCTACTTTGGTCGGTCATTGTGCATGGTAGCCACACCGTGCTACTACTGACTGAAGGTCGTTGTCCTTGGTAGTTGAGAACCGATATTCCCATAGCATTGTTTCCTGTCTTGACCGTTTGTGACTCGTGTTATGGTTGGTCAACGTTGACCACCCATGTTTAAATTCCGTGGTCATGATCAGTGACATATGCCTAGTTTGGTTGTTTGGTGTACATATTAGCCACACCGTGCCACTACGTATTGAAGTTCTTTGTCCTTTCTAGTCAATACATAGGCTTCCCAAACCATTGTCTCTTCCTATGACCATTTGTGACCCGTGTTATGAGTTGTCAATAATGACCACACATAGTGGAACTATTCGGTCGTAGTCAGTGACGTATGCATCCTTTGGTTGGTCACTGTGCACGCTAGCCATACTTTGCCACTGCTTGTTGAAGGTCTTAGTACTCCCTAGTTGATAACTAGCGTTCCTAACCCATTGTTTTCCCTTCTGACCATTTGTGACTCGTGTTATGCGTTTTCAACGTCAACCACATGAAGTGAAATTCTTTCGTCATGTTAAGTGACATATGCATACTTTGGTTGGTCACTGTGCATTGAAGCCACATTGTGCCACTACATATTGAAGTTATTTGTACGTGCTAGTAGATAACTAGTATGCACAAACCATTACCTTCCACCCTGACCATTTGTGACTCGTGTTGTGAGTTGTCAAAGTTTACCACACTTAGTGACATTACTTGGTCATGATCAATGACATATGTCTACTTTGGTTGGTCATCGTGCATGGTCTCCACACCGTGCCACAACGTATTGAAGCCCCTTGTGCTTGCTATGTAATACTTGGTGTTCCCAAACCATTGTTTCCCCCTCTGACCATTTGTGACTCGTATTATGAGATGTCAACGTTGACCACACACAGCGGATTTCCTTGGTCAAAGGAAGTACATATGCCTACTTTGGTCGGTCATTGTGCATGGTAGCCACACCGTGCTACTACTGACTGAAGGTCATTGTACTTGGTAGTTGAGAACCAGTATTCCCATAGCATTGTTTCTTGTCCTGACCGTTTGTGACTCGTGTTATGGTTGGTCAACGTTGACCACCCATATTGAAATTCTGTGGTCATGATCAGTGACATATGCCTAGTTTGGTTGTTTGGTGTGCATATTAGCCACACCGTGCCACTACGTATTGAAGTTCTTTGTCCTTTATAGTCAATACATAGCCTTCCCAAACCATTGCCTCTCCCTCTGACCATTTGTGACTCGTGTTATGAATTGCAATGTTGACCACACATAGTGGACTTATTCGGTCGTAGTCAGTGACGTATGCATCCTTTGGTTGGTCACTGTGCACGCTAGCCATGCCGTGCCACTGCTTGTTGAAGGTCTTTGTACTTCCTAGTTGATAACTAGTGTTCCCAATCCATTGTTTTCCCCTCTGACCATTTGTGACTCGAGTTATGCGTTTTCAACGTTGACCACATGAAGTGAAATTCTTTCGTCATGTTCAGTGACGCATGCATGCTTTCGTTGGTCACTGTGCATTGACGCCACATTGTGCCACTACATTTTGAAGGTATTTTTGATTGCAAGTATATAACTAGTATTCACAGACCATTACCTTCCACCCTGACCATTTGTGACTCGTGTTGTGAGTTGTCTACATTTACCAGACTTAATGACATGATTTGGTCATGGTTAGTGACATATGCCTACTTTGGTTGGTCATCATGCATGGTCTCCACACCGTGCCACAACGTATTGAAGCCCCTTGTGCTTGCTATTTGATGCTTCGTGTTCCCAAACCATTGTTTCCCCCTCTGACCATTTGTGACTCGTATTACGAGTTGTCAACGTCGACCACACACAGCGGATTTCTTTGGTCTAAGGCAGTACATATGTCTACTTTGGTCAATCATTGTGCATCGTAGCCATATCATGCTACTACTGACTGAAGGTCGTTGTACTTGGTAGTTGAGAACCGATATTCCCATAGCATTGTTTCCTGTCCTGACGGTTTGTGACTCGTGTTATGGTTCGTCAACATTGACCACCCATATTAATATTCCGTGGTCATGATCAATGACATATGCATAGTTTGGTTGTTTGGTGTGCATATTAGCCACACCGTGCCACTACGTATTGAAGTTCTTTGTCCTTTCTAGTCAACACATAGGCTTCCCAAACCATTGTCTCTCCCTCTGACCACTTGTGACTCGTGTAATGAGCTGTCAATGTTAACCACACATAGTGGACTTATTCGGTCGTAGTCAGTGACGTATGCATCCTTTGGTTGGTCACTGTGCACGCTAGCCATACCGTGCAACTCCTTGATGAAGGTCTTTGTACTCCCTAGTTGATAACCAGCGTTCCCAACCCATTGTTGTCCCCTCTGACCATTTGTGCCTCGTGTTATGCGTTTTAAACGTTGACCACATGAAGTGAAGTTCTTTCGTCATGTTCAGTGACATATGCATACTTTGGTTGGTCACT
>SZWC01000298.1:258110-271506 GCA_023375785.1 Penium margaritaceum | reverse complement strand
TTGGTCATGGTCAGTGACATATGCCTACTTTGGTTGGTCATCGTGCATGGTCTCCACACCGTGCCACAACGTATTGAAGCCCCTTGTGCTTGCTATGTAATACTTGGTGTTCCCAAACCATTGTTTCCCCCTCTGACCATTTGTGACTCTTTTTATGAGTTGTCAACGTCGACCACACACAGCGGATTTCTTTGGTCAAAGGCAGTACATATGCCTACTTTGGTCGGTCATTGTGCATGGTAGCCACACCGTGCTTCTACTGACTGAAGGTCGTTGTACTTGGTAGTTGAGAACCGATATTCCCATAGCATTGTTTCCTGTCCTGACGGTTTGTGACTCGTGTTATGGTTGGTCAACATTGACCACCCATATTTGTTTACATGAAATCTGCCGCGCACGCAAATACTCCGCGAGGGAGACCGAGTCATGGACTTCCGCGATGGAGTTGAGGCGAGTGAGGGGTGGTCTTTGGGCGAAGGGAGAGAACCACAGTTTATCCTCGTGGTGGAGGGGCGGGATGGGCATCTTTCTAGGCTTGTGTTGGCCTGTTTATGGGTGTGGGGAAGGCTGGAATTGTGCCTGGTGGTAGACCCGCGGAACTGGCTGTTCAGTAACAATGGCTTAATACTAGGGGTTCCGTGAAAGTGGCAAAACAAGGACAGGGGGCGTGTCTGCGGATTAGGCATCTTGGGAGGTGAATTTGGGTGACTTTGGGATCCGCGGAAGACCTCAAAACGTGGTGCAAGGTACAGCCGCGGATTTGGGTTGTTCGGCATGCTACCGGAGCAAGCTTTGGGTGCGCGGAGGGCGTGAGAGGATGCCATGATGATCAGGAGCGGAATGTGCATTTTTGGGAGGGTGTTTTGTGGCTAAGGCGAGGAGGAAGTGCCGCGGAATGGTGCTGGGTGTCAAATATGCAGAATTGCCTTGCCAGCAATAACAGAGGGGCAAGTTACAGTGCCGCGGAAGAGGTGGAAAGCCGCCATGATGTTGACCTGCGGATTTGCCACATTTATGATGGAGTTGGAGTCACTTGTGTGGACAAGAGGGGTGCGGAAAGAGGCCTCCATGTGTATCCGCGGATTTAGTGTTTAGAGGAGAGGCGTGTGAGGGCGGAACAAGAGGCACGAGTGTTACATACAAATGGAAGGGTCACACAAGGTGCGGAAGTGTTGTACAAGACACGGGAAGACAACCAGACCAAGAATGGCGGGAACCACAAGGCGCAAAGACCAAGAAGTGGCGGGAGGCGGCGCGATGAGCAAGGAGGAAGCAATGGCGGCACTTATTTTGCGGATTGGAATGAAGCAGTGGTCGTAGTGGGTGTGAATGCAAGGGGGCTGCGACGCGGCGGGGAAGGGTGTAGCGGACTATATAATGGGCTTAGTTGCATCAGTGTGGTGTTGGATTCGCGCTTGTGGACTTGTGTGAAGTTGACACGAGTTAATCAAGCTAATTGCCTCACACCCTTGCCTCACTCTCTCCTTCATCTGAGCACTCTCTCACCATGGAATCCGCAAGTGAATCTGATGATTCCGAAGATGACAAAAGGTATTCAGCGGAATCACTCACAAGACTGGCATGACACGAGTGAAGAGTGCGGAAGAGTGCCCAAGTGACCGCGGAGTTGGATGGGTGGCCCTTGGACAACTCTCAAGAAAGTGGAAGCAAGGGCATTGGGCCTCCGCCGCGTGATTTCTGTGTCTATGTCTTGGTTCCGCAGATTTGCCATGTTCTATGCTTTAGCGGAGTAATGGAATCTGCAACAAGGGTGTTGCCAAAGTAACTAATGGGTGGGACTGCATAATGGGCTTGTTTTGGGGGTCTAGAGGGTGCCGAATCCGCAGAATGGGGGCTGCAAAAGTGGGCCATGTGTGTATCCGCGGAATTGCCATGTTAGAGGCACTGCGGGGAAACCAAATCCGCGGAAGAGGGGCTGCATAAGTGGGCCATGTGTGTACCCGCGGAATTGCCATGTCAGTGAGACTGGGGGGAAGCCCAATCTGTGAAGTAGGGGTGTTCCTGGAGGGGGTGACGGAGTTCCGCGGAATCGCCATGTCAGAGGGGTGATGTGACGGGATGAAAGACCACTTGTGAGTGATCAAATGTGATGTTGCATCATGGTGGATGTGGACGAAGTCTTGTTGTGTGCGGAAGGAGGAGATGTGTGAAGGACAACATGGAAGGCGCGCAAGTGAAGTGACAGCGTGGAATAATGACGAGCGCGGCAAAAAAAGGGCCAACACTGTTTATGGTGCGGTGAGCGTGGACAGTTCCTTGCTCTTCGACAAGTGGAACTACACTGCAGGCCTTCGGAATATCAGTCTGATGGGGCTCCATGTTGAAGAATACCCGAAGTGCAGCAGAGTACGAGGTGCAGAGCTGACTCCTTGGTGCATGGGGTTCCATTGCGGCAGAGAGGCCAAATGGAGCGGACTTGCATGGCAAGCAGCAGCAGAGCAATAAGTACAGAGCTGTTCACTTGGCTGAACCTTCATTTGCATAGGACAACCTGAGTGTCTGATGAGGAGACCTGGAAGGAAGTCATCCCGCAGCGTGTTTGTCATTTGGTTGTGATGACCTCCATGTTGCATATGTGTTTGCGGAAATATGTACATAGGAGAAACTGTGCGTTGGAAGTGCGTGTACCGCGGAATAGCTCCGAGGCGACGCACGAGACCCCCACAGTAGTAGGAATTTATTTCTGTGGCTCAACTGTCACATGGAATGAGCAACAATGCTTGTGAGATAAGGGATGTAGGAACCATTGTGCGTTGGATGTGCGTGTACCGCGGAATAACCGTGAGGTAATGCACAAGACCCGCACAATGAGGGATGCATTCCTTTCCGTGTGACTACTGCCACAAGATGAGAACAACAAATGGCCACAAATGAAGCAAGAAGAAGCTCGGAGACCTCGCTTGAGAAAAGGAGGGTGAGGCAACACTGTTTACATGAAATGTGCCGCGCACGCAAATATTCCGCGAGGGAGAACGAGTCATGGACTTCCGCGATGGAGTTGAGGCAAGTGAGGGGTGGTCTTTGGGCAAAGGGAGAGAACCACAGTTTATCCTCATGGTGGAGGGGCGGAATGGGCATCTTTCTAGGCTTGTGTTGGCCTGTTTATGGGTGTGGAGAAGGCTGGAATTGTGCCTGGTGGTAGACTCGCGGAATTGGGTGTTCAGTGAGAATGGCTTCAAATTAGGGGTTCCGCGAAAGTGGCAAAACAAGGGCAGGGGGTATGTCTGCGGATTAGGCATCTTGGGAGGTGAATTTGGGTGACTTTGGGACCTGCGGAAGACCTCAAAACGTGGTGCAAGGTTCAGCCACGGATTTGGGTTGTTTGGGATGCTACCGGAGCAAGTTTTGGGTGCGCGGAGGGCGTGAGAGGGTGCCATGATGATCAGGAGCGGAATGGGCATTTGTTGGAGGGTGTTTTGTGGCTAAGGCGAGGAGGAAGTGCCGCGGAATGGTGCTGGGTGTCAAATCCACGGAATGGCCTTGCCAGTAATAATAGAGGGGCAAGTTACAGTGCCCTGGAAGAGGCGGAAAGCCGCCATGATGTTGACCTGCGGATTTGCCACATTTATGATGGAGTTGGAGTCACTTGTGTGGACAAAAGGGGTGCGGAAAGAGGCCTCCATGTGTGTCCGCGGATTTAGTGTTTAGAGGAGAGGCGTGTGAGGGCGGAACAAGAGGCACAAGTGTTGCGGACAAATGGAAGGTTCACACAAGGTGCGGAAGTGTTGTACAAGACGCGGGAAGACAACCGGACCAAGAATGGCGGGAACCACAAGGCGCGAAGACCAAGAAGTGGCGGGAGTCGGCGCGACGAGCAAGGAGGAAGCAATGGCGGTACTTACTTTGCGGATGGGAATGAAGTAGTGGTGGTAGTGGGTTTGAATGCAAGGGGGCCGCGACGCGGCGGGGAAGGGTGTAGCGGACTATATAATGGGCTTAGTTGCATCAGTGTGGTGTTGGATTCGCGCTTGTGGACTTGTGTGTAGTTGACATGAGTTAATCAAGCTAATTGCCTCACACCCTTGCCTCACTCTCTCCTTCATCTGAGCACTCTGTCACCATGGAATCCGCAAGTGAATCTGATGACTCCGAAGATGACAAAAGGTATTCTGCAGAATCACTCACAAGACTAACATGACACGAGTGAAGAGTGCGGAAGAGTGCCCAAGTGACCGCGGAGGTGGATGGGTGGCCCTTGGACAACTCTCAAGAAAGCAGAAGCAAGGGCATTGGGCCTCCGCCACGTGATTCCTGTGTCTATGTCTTGGTTCCGTGGATTTGCCATGTTCTTTGCTTTAGCGGAGTGATGGAATCTGCAATAAGGGTGTTGCCAAAGTAACTAATGGGTGGGACTGTGGAATGGGCTTGTTTTGGGGGTGTAGAGGGTGCCGAATCCATGGAATGGGGGCTGCAAAAGTGGGCCATGTGTGTATCCACGGAATTGCCATGTTAGTGGCACTGCGGGGAAACCAAATCCGCAGAAGAGGGGCTGCAAAAGTGGACCAAGTGTGTAACCAAGGAATTGCCATGTTAGAGGCCCTTTGGGGAAGCCAAATCCGCAGAAGAGGGGCTGCAAAAGTGGGCCATGTGTGTATCCGCAGAATTGACATGTTAGAAGCACTGAGGGGAAGCCAAATCCGCGGAAGTGGGGCTGCAGAAGTGGACCATGTGTATACCCGCGGAATTGCCATGTCAGTGAGACAGGGGGGAAGCCCAATCCGCGAAGTAGGGGTGTTCCTGTAGGGGGTGACGGAGTTCCGCGGAATTGCCATGTAAGAGGGGTGATGTGACGGGATGAAAGACCACTTGTGAGTGATCAAATGTGACGTTGCATCATGGTGGATGTGGGATGAAGTCTTGTTGTGTGCGGAAGGAGGAGATGTGTGAAGGACAACATGGAAGGCGCGCAAGTGAAGTGACAGCGCGGAACAATGACGAGCGCGGCAAAAAATGGCCAACAATAATGAAATTCGGTGGTCATGATCAGTGACATATGCCTAGTTTGGTTGTTTGGTGTGCATATTAGCCACACCGTGCCACAACGTATTGCAGTTCTTTCTCCTTTCTAGTCAATACATAGGCTACCCAAACCATTGTCTCTCCCTCTGACCACTTGTGACTCGTGTTATGAGTTGTCAATGTTGACCACACATAGTGGACTTATTCGGTCGTAGTCAGTGACCTATGCATCATTTGGTTGGTCACTATGCACGCTAGCCATACCGTGCCACTGCTTGTTGAAGGTCTTTGTACTCCCTAGTTGATAACCAGCGTTCCCGATCCATTGTTTTCCCCTCTGACCATTTGTGACTCGTGTTATGCGTTTTCAACGTTGACCACATGAAGTGAAATTCTTTCGTCATGTTCAGTGACATATGCATACTTTGGTTGGTCACTGTGCATTGAAGCCCCATTGTGCCACTACATATTGAAGGTATGTGTACTTGCTAGTAGATAACTAGTATTCACAAACCATTACCTTCCACTCTGACCATTTGTGACTCGTGTTATAGTTGGTCAACGTTGACCTCCCATATTGAAATTCTCTGGTCATGATCAGTGACATATGCCTACTTTGGTTGGTCATCGTGCATGGTCCCCACACCGTGCCACAGCGTATTGAAGCCCCTTGTGCTTGCTATGTGATACGTGGTGTTCCCAAACCATTGTTTCCCCCTCTGACCAGTTGTGACTCGTGTTATGCGTTTTCGACGTTGACCACATGAAGTGAAATTCTTTCGTCATGTTCAGTGACATATGCATACTTTGGTTGGTCACTGTGCACGCTAGCCATACCGTGCCACTGCGTGTTGAAGGTCTTTGTACTCCCTAGTTGATAACCAGCGTTCCCGATCCATTGTTTTCCCCTCTGACCAGTTGTGACTCGTGTTATGCGTTTTCGACGTTGACCACATGAAGTGAAATTCTTTCGTCATGTTCAGTGACATATGCATACTTTGGTTGGTCACTGTGCATTGAAGCCACATTGTGCCACTACATATTGAAGGTATTTGTACTTGCTAGTAGATAACTAGTATTCACAAACCATTACCTTCCACTCTGACCATTTGTGACTCGTGTTGTGAGTTGCCAAAGTTTACCACACTTAGTGACATTATTTGGTCATGGTGTGTGACATATGCCTACTTTGGTTGGTCATCGTGCATGGTCCCCACACCGTGCCACAGCGTATTGAAGCCCCTTGTGCTTGCTATGTGATACGTGGTGTTCCCAAACCATTGTTTCCCCCTCTGACCAGTTGTGACTCGTATTATGAGTTGTCAACGTTGACCACACACAGCGGATTTCTTTGGTCAAAGGCAGTACATATGCCTACTTTGTTCCTTCATTGTGCATGGTAGACACACCGTGCTACTACTGACTGAAGGTCGTTGTACTTGGTAGTTGAGAACCGATATTCCCATAGCATTGTTTCCTTGCCTGCCTGTTTGTGACTCGTGTTATAGTTGGTCAACGTTGACCACCCATATTGAAAGTGCGTGGTCATGATCAGTGACATATGCCTAGTTTGGTTGTCTGGTGTGCATATTAGCCACACTGTGCCACTACGTATTGAAGTTCTTTGTCCTTTCTAGTCAACACATAGGCTTCCCTAACCATTCTCTCTCCCTTTGACAATTTTTGACTCGTGTTATGAGTTGTCAATGTTGACCACACATAGTGGACTTATTTGGTCATAGTCAGTGACGTATGCATCCTTTGGTTGGTCACTGTGCACGCTAGCCATACCGTGCCACTGCTTGTTGAATGTCTTTGTACTTGCTAGTTGATATCTAGTGTTCCCCACACATTGTTTTCCCATCTGACCATTTGTGACTCGTGTTATGCGTTTTCAACGTTGACCACATGAAGTGAAATTTGTTCGTCATGTTCAGTGACATATACATACTTTGGTTGGTCACTGTGCATTGAAGCCACATTGTGCCAGTACATATTGAAGGTATCTAAACTTGCTAGTAGATAACTAGTATTCACAAACCATTACCTTCCACCCTGACCATTTGTGACTCGTGTTGTGAGTTGTCAAAGTTTACCACACTTAGTGACATTCTTTGGTCATGGTCAGTGACATATGCCTACTTTGGTTGGTCATCGTGCATGGTCTCCACAGCGTTCCACAACGTATTGAAGCCCCTTGTGCTTGCTATGTGATACTTGGTGTTCCTTAACCATTGTTTCCCCATCTGACCATTTGTGTCTCGTATTATGAGTTGTCAACGTTGACCACACACAGCGGATTTCTTTTGTCAAAGGCAGTACATATGCCTACTTTGCTCGGACATTGTGCATGGTAGCCACACCGCGCTACTACTGACTGAAGGTCATTGTACTTGGTAGTTAAGAACCGACATTCTCATAGCATTGTTTCCTCTCCTGACCGTTTGTGACTCGTGTTATGGTTGGTCAACGTTGACCTCCCATATTGAAATTCTCTGGTCATGATCAGTGACATATGCCTAGTTTGATTGTTTGGTGTGCATGTTAGCCACACCGTGCCACTACGTATTGAAGTTCTTTGTCCTTTCTAGCCAATACATAGGCTTCCCAATCCATTGTTTTCCCCTCTGACCATTTGTGACTCGTGTTATGCGTTTTCAACGTTGACCACATGAAGTGAAATTTGTTCGTCATGGTTAGTGACATATGCATACTTTGGTTGGTCACTGTGCATTGAAGCCACATTGTGCCACTACATATTGAAGGTATTTGTACTTGCTAGTAGATAACTAGTATTCACAAACCATTACCTTCCACCCTGACCATTTGTTACTCGTGTTGTGAGTTGTCAAATTTTACCACACTTAGTGACATTACTTGGTCATGGTCAGTGACATATGCCTACTTTGGTTGGTCATCGTGCATGGTCTCCACACCGTGCCACAACGTATTGAAGCCCCTTGTGCTTGCTATGTGATACTTGGTGTTCCCAAACCATTTTTTCCCCCTCTGACTATTTGTGACTTGTATTATGAGCTGTCAACGTTGACCACACACAGCAGATTTCTTTGGTCAAAGGCAGTACATATGCCTACTTTGGTCGGTCATTGTGCATGGTAGCCACACCGTGCTAGTACTGACTTAAGGTCGTTGTACTTGGTAGTTGAGAACCAATATTCCCAAAGCATTGTTTCCTGTCCTGACCGTTTGTGACTCGTGTTATGGTTGGTCAACGTTCACCACCCATGTTGAAATAATGTGGTCATGATCAGTGACATATACCTAGTTTGGTTGTTTGATGTGCATATTAGCCACACCGTGCCACTACGTATTGAAGTTCTTTGTCCTTTCTAGTCAATACATAGGCTTCCCGAACAATTGTCTCTCCCTCTGACCATTTGTTACTCGTGTTATGAGTTGTCAATGCTGACCACACATAGTGGACTTATTCGGTCGTAGTCAGTGACGTATGCATCCTTTGGTTGGTCACTGTGCACGCTAGCCATACTGTGCCACTGCTTGTTGAAGGTCTTTGTACTTCCTAGTTGATAACTAGTGTTTCCAATCCATTGTTTTCCCCTCAGACCATTTGTGACTCGTGTTATGCGTTTTCAACGTTGACCACATGAAGTGAAATTCTTTCGTCATATTCAGTGGCATATGCATACTTTGTTTGGTCACTGTGCATTGAAGCCACATTGTGGCACTACATATCAAAGGTATTTGTACTTGCTAGTAGATATCTTTTATTCACAAACCATTACCTTCCACCCTGACCATTTGTGACTCGTGTTGTGAGTTGTCAAAGTTTACCACACTTAGTGACATTGTTTGGTCATGGTCAGTGACATATGCCTACTTTGGTTGGTCATCGTGCATGGTCTCCACACAGTGTGTTAATGATGTTTCGTTCATCCACCGGAGAATGAGAAAAAGGGGAGCCGGAACCCGGGTCCAAGGAAGGGGAGCGGGAAAAGGGAGGTCGACGAATCACCCGACGGCCGCTCGAGCGAGGAAAAATAAATCATCGGAAGGGCAGTTCGAGTCCGAGAAGATGACGGGGCGCGGGGAGAATATTGTGGCGGGCTGCGTGAGCCAACCAGACCTGCCGAGAGAAAAGGAAGGCGGCCCAAGGCTGGCTTGATGGGAGCGTAGTCACGTCCAAACCTCGAGGACAGGAGCGGTGTTCGAAGCGCCTTATCCAGAAGCATTTTGATGTGCGAGCCGCGAAGTGGGGCTGGAGAGTGAGAAGAGATCCGGAAAGAGGCGCCGCAAGGACAAGGTAAAAAGGAGGAGGGATGAGAGAACGAGGGCTGCTGATGAGAAGAGCTGCTGTCAAGAGTCAACTGCAGATGCTCCATCGCAAGAAGCCGAATGAGACATCAGCATCGGACGTTCCTGTTCCCACAACTCCCGCTACCGGCGAGTTGCGTTGCTGGACACTCGTCCGACGCCGGGGCAGGAAGCCGGTCCTGCAACCATCGGCTGAACCGAGAGATTGCTGCCCCTCGGTTNAACCAGACGGTCGAGCGGGACCCGCGTCCCTTCTCGCGACAAGTTAGAGTAGAGAAGTTAGACGTGTGTGTGTGTGTGTGTGTGTGTGTGTGTATGTGTGTGTGTGTGTGTGTGTGTGTGTGTGTGCCATCCTCGGATGGGAAGACCACTGCCCGAGGAGCACGTCACGGAGCCGTCATGGCCTGGTCCTGAGTTCCCCCTGGAGTACCAGGCTCCTCGTCCAGGGAGTCGCCGGTGGTCTTCTATGCCATCTGCAGCTGCTGCAACGCCCCTCATCGGCTGGGAGTGCGCACGGTCCTAGGGGTGATGCAATACTCGCATCATCCTGCCGGTGGAGCGGTGGAGCAGTTCTGGCAGCCGTGGCTACGGAGGGTGCCCCGTGACGACGAGCCCCGGCGCGTGGAGCGCTGCAGGGGGGTCGCGCGTGACGTCGGACGTCGCGCTGCCGAGGTCGCCGAAGAACGCATCGAGGCGTACCGAGCCTACCAACGCTACCAGCAAGAGCTCGATCGCTTGTGGGAGCAGAGCCCGATGCGCGCTAACCCTCGTTCGGGTCATCGTCCTCACGGTCCCTTGGTGCTTCGTCGTGCCGACCCGCGGGTGTCCGGCTCGCAGCGCGAGGCGAGCCGCACTGTTATCTTATAGGGACTAGCACCGGCGCATCATCCGTCAACTGAGTACGTTTACGGTTTGCATGTTTTGTTGGGTGATGTGTAGGAATTGGATGGAATTAGGAATACTCTGCTGTAGGTCTGCATGCTTGATTGAATCATAGTTTGGTTGTATCTTCGCTCGCTTGAATGCACATTCCGTAATTCTCCAGGTTCTCTCGCTTGTGTAGTTAGACGAAGTCCCTTTAACTTTGACATCACATGGTACAGTGAATGATTGGCCGTCATAGCCCGATGAGAAACACAAGCGTGAATGCCTTGATAATCTGGTGGATTGTTGCTCGAACCATTCCCTTAAGCACTTAGGAAGAGTTCTCTGCGTAGAGATCACATTATCTGGCGAATGATTGACCATCAAGGATTAATTGGGGTGAGTGAAGTCCTAAAGTAGCTCAGTGGTGATTGTCTTAGGCTAGTGGAGTGTAAAGCATGGTCAATGCTTGT
This sequence comes from Penium margaritaceum, assembly GCA_023375785.1. NCBI lineage: Eukaryota > Viridiplantae > Streptophyta > Zygnematophyceae > Desmidiales > Peniaceae > Penium > Penium margaritaceum. The sequence goes on along the minus strand of SZWC01000298.1, from coordinate 260,896 downwards.
CTGGTTAATGATCCGTCGCCCGCCTTCAAAGGGCTAGGCGGTTCGGCAAAGAACGGACCCGGATTACCCAGTCGCGGGGATAGCTCGGGAAGAGCAAACGCCTACGGAGCTGATCCTCGCATGCTGTCACACCCGATTCCGGCCGAAGGCGAAAAAGGGTATAACAGTGTTAAGGGTATAACACCGTGCCACAACGTATCGAAGTCCCTTGTGCTTGCTATGTGATACTTGGTGTTCCCAACCCATTGCTTTCCCCTCTGACCATTTGTGACTCGTGTTATGAGTTGTCAACGTTGACCACACACACCAGATTTCTTTGGTCAAATGCAGTACATATGCCTAGTTTGGCCGGTGATTGTTCATGGTAGCCACATCGTGCTACTACTGACTTAAGGTCGTTGTACTTGATAGTTGAGAACCGATGTTCCCATAGCATTGTTTCCTGTCTTGACTGTTTGTGACTCGTGTTATGGTTGGTCAATGTTGACCACCCATATTGAAATTCTGTGGTCATGATCAGTGACATATGCCTAGTTTGGGTGTTTGGTGTGCATATTAGCCACACGGTGCCACTACGTATTGAAGTTATTTATCCTTTCTAGTCAATACATAGGCTTCCCAAACCATTGTCTCTCCCTCTAACCATTTGTGACTCGTGTTATGAGTTGTCAATGTTGACCACACATAGTGGACTTATTCGGTCGTAGTCAGTGACGTATGCATCCTTTGGTTGGTCACTGTGCATGCTAGCCATACCGTGCCACTGCTTGTTGAAGGTCTTTGTACTTCCTAGTTGATAACTAGTATTCCCAATCCATTGTTTTCCCCTCTGACCATTTGTGACTCGTGTTATGCGTTTTCAACGTGGACCACATGAAGTGAAATTCTTTCGTCATGTTCTGTGACATATGCATACGTTGGTTGGTCACTGTGCATAGAAGCCACATTGTGCCACTACATATTGAAGGTATTTGTACTTGCTAGTAGATAACTAGTATTCACAACCCATTACCTTCCACCCTGACCATGTGTGACTCGTGTTGTGAGTTGTCAAAGTTAACCACACTTAGTGACATTATTTGGTCATGGTCAGTGACATATGCCTACTTTGGTTGGTCATCGTGCATGGTCTCCACACCCTGCCACAACATATTGAAGCCCCTTGTGCTTGCTATGTGACACTTGGTGTTCCCGAACCATTGTTTCCCCCTCTGACCATTTGTGACTCGTATTAGGAGTTGTCAACGTTGACCACACACATTGGATTTCTTTGGTCAAGGGCAGTACATATGCCTACTTTGGTCGGTCATTGTACATGGTAGCCACACCGTGCTACTACTAAATGAAGGTCGTACTTGGTAGTTGAGAACCAATATTCCCATTGCATTGTTTCATGTCTTGACCGTTTGTGACTCGTGTTATGGTTGGTCAACGTTGACCATACATATTGAAATGATGTGGTCATGATCAGTGACATATACCTAGTTTGGTTGTTTGGTGTGCATATTAGCCACATCGTGCCACTACGTATTGAAGTTCTTTGTCCTTTCTAGTCAATACATAGGCTTCCCAAACCATTTTCTCTCCCTCTGACCATTTGTGACACGTGTTATGAGTTGTCAATGTTGACCACACATAGTGGACTTATTCGGTCGTAGTCAGTGATGTATGCATCCTTTGGTTGGTCACTGTGCACGATAGCCATACCGTGCCACTGCTTGTTGAAGGTCTTTGTACTTGCTAGTTGAAACTAGTGTTCCCAACCCATTGTTTTCCCATCTGACCATTTGTGACTCGTGTTATGCGTTTTCAACGTTGACCACATGAAGTGAAATTCTTTCATTATGGTCAGTGACATATGCATACTTTGGGTGGTCACTGTGCATTGAAGCCACATTGTGCCACTACATATTGAAGGTATTTGTACTTGGTAGTAGATAACTAGTATTCACAAACCATTACCTTCCACCCTGACCATTTGTGACTCGTGTTGTGAGTTGGTAAGTTTACCACACTTAGCGACATGATTGTGTCATGGTGAGGGACATATGCCTACTTCGGTCATCGTGCATGGTCCCCACACTGGGCCACAACCTATTGAAGCCCCTTGTGCTTGCTATTTGATACGTGGTGTTCCCAAACCATTGTTCCCCCCTCTGACCATTTGTGACTTCTATTATGAGTTGTCAACGTGGACCACACACAGAGGATTTCTTTGGTCAAAGGCTGTAAATATGCCTACTTTGGTCGGTCATTGTACATGGTAGCCACACCGTGCTACAGCTGACTGAAGGTCATTGTACTTGGTAGGTGAGAACCGATATTCTCATAGCATTGTTTCCTCTCCTCACCGTTTGTGACTCGTGTTATGGTTGGTCAACGTTGACCACCCATATTGAAATTCTTTGGTCATGATCAGTGACATATGCCTAGTTTGATTGTTTGGTGTGCATTTTAGCCACACTGTGCCACTACGTATTAAAGTTCTTTGTCCTTTCTAGCCAATACATAGGCTTCCCAATCCATTGTTTTCCCCTCTAACCATTTGTGACTCGTGTTATGCGTTTTCAAAGTTGACCACATGAAGTGAAATTTGTTCGTCATGGTTAGTGACACATACATACTTTGGTTGGTCACTGTGCATTGAAGCCACATTGTGCCACTACATATTGAAGGTATTTGTACTTGCTAGTAGATAACTAGTATTCACAAACCATTACCTTCCACCCTGACCATTTGTGACTCGTGTTGTGAGTTGTCAAAGTTTACCACACTTAGTGACATTA
>SZWC01000298.1:237101-247330 GCA_023375785.1 Penium margaritaceum | reverse complement strand
AATCACAAATGGTCAGGGTGGAAGGTAATGGTTTGTGAACAATAGTTATCTACTAGCAAGTACAAATATCTTCAATATGTAGTGGCACAATGTGGCTTCAATGCACAGTGACCAACCAAAGTATGCATATGTCACTAACCATGACGAACAAATTTCACTTCATGTGGTCAACGTTGAAAACGCATAACACGAGTCACAAATGGACAGAGGGGAAAACAATGGAGTGGGAAGCCTATGTATTGGCTAGAACGGACAAAGAACTTCAATACGTAGTGGCACGGTGTGGCTGATATGAACACCGAACAATCAAACTAGGCATATGTCACTGATCATGACCAGAGAATTTGCATATGGGTGGTCAACGTTGACCAACCATAACACGAGTCACAAACGGTCAGGACAGGAAACAATGCTATGAGAATATCGGTTCTCAACTACCAAGTACAATGACCTTTGGTCAGTAGTAGAGCGGTGTGGCTACCATGCACAATGACCGACCAAAATAGTCATATTTACTGCCTTTGACCAAAGAAATCCAATGTGTGTGGTCCACGTTGACAACTCATAATACGAGTCACACATGGTTGGAGGGGGAAACAATGGTTTGGGAACACCAGGTATCACATAGCAAGCACAAGGGGCTTCAATACGTTGTGGCACGGTGTGGAGACCATGCACGATGACCAACCAAAGTAGGCATATGTCACTGACCATGACCAAATAATGTCACTAAGTGTGGTAAACTTTGACAACTCACAACACGAGTCACAAATGGTCAGGGTGGAAGGTAATGGTTTGTGAATACTACTTATCTACTAGCAAGTACAACTACATTCAATATGTGATGGCATAATGTGGCTTCAATGCACAGTGACAAACCAAAGTATGCATGTGTCACTAAACATGACAAAAGAATTTCACTTCATGTGGTCAACGTTGAAAACGCATAACACGAGTCACAAATGGTCAGGAGGGAAAACAATGGATTGGGACCACTAGTTATCAACTAGGAAGTACAAAGACCTTCAAAAAGCAGTGGCACTGTATGGCTAGCATGCACAGTGACCAACCAAAGGATGCATACATCACTGACTACGACCGAATAAGTCCACTATGTGTGGTCAACATTGACAATTCATAACACGAGTCACAAATGGTCAGAGGAAGTGACAATGGTTTGGGAAGCCTATGTATTGACTAGAAAGGACAAAGAGCTTCAATACGTAGTGGCACGGTGTGGCTAATATGCATACCAAACAACCAAACTAGGCATATGTCACTGGTCATGACCACAGAGTTTTAATATGGGTGGTCAATGTTGACCAACCATAACACGAGTCACAAACGGTCAGGACAGGAAACAATATTATGGTAATATTGGTTCTCAACTACCAAGTACAACGACCTTCCGTCAGTAGTAGCACGGAGTGGCTACCATGCACAATGACCGATTAAAGTAGGCATATGTACTGCCTTTGACCAAAGAAATCCGCTGTGTGTGGTCAACGTTGACAACTCATAATACGAGTCACAAATTGTCAGAGAGGGAAACAATGGTTTGGGTACACCAAGTATCACATAACAAGCACAAGGGGCTTCAATACGTTGTGGCACGAATTGGGGACCATGCATGATGACCAACCAAAGTAGGCATATGTCACTGACCATGACCAAATAATGTCACTGAGTGTGGTAAACTTTGACAACTCACAACATGAATCACAAATGGTCAGGGTGGAAGGTAATGGTTTGTGAATACCAATTATCTACTAGCAAGTACAAATACCTTGAATGTGTAGTGGCACAAAGTGGCTTCAATGCACAATGGCCACCCAAAGTATGCATATGTCACTGACCATGACGAAAGAATTTCACTTCATGTGGTCAACGTTGAAAACGCATAACACAAGTCACAAATGGTCAGAGGGTAAAAAAATTGGTTGGGAACACTAGTTATCAACTAGCAAGTACAAATACCTTCAACAAGCAGTGGCACGGTATGGCTCGTGTGCACAGTGACCAACCAAAGGATGCATACGTCACTGACTACGACCGAATAAGTCCACTATGTGTGGTCAACATTGACAACTCATAACACGAGTCACGAATGGTCAGAGGGAGAGAAAATGGTTTGGGAAGCCTATGTATTGACTAGAAAGGACAAAGAACTTCAATACGTAGTGGCACGGTGCGGCTAATATGCACACCAAACAACCAAACTAGGCATGTCACTGATAATGACCACATTATTTCAATATGGGTGGTCAACGTTGACAAACGATAACACGAGTCACAAACGGTCATGACGGGAAACAATGCTATGGGAGTATTGGTTATCAACTACCAAGTACAACGACCTTCATTCAGTAGTAGCACGGTATGGCTACCATGCACAATGACTGACCAAAGTAGGCATATGTACTGCCTTTGACCAAAAAAATCCGCTGTGTGTGGTCAACGTTGACAACTCATAATACGAGTCACAAATGGTCAGAGGGGGAAACAATGGTTTGGGAACACCAAGTATCACACAGCAAGCACAAGGGGCTTCAATACGTTGTGGCACGGTGTGGAGACCATGCACGACGACCAACCAAAGTAGGCATATGTCACTGGCCATGACCAAATAATGTCACTAAGTGTGGTAAACGTTGACAACTCACAACAAGAGTAACAAATGGTCAGGGTGGAAGGTAATGGTTTGTGAATACTAGTCACATACTAGCAAGTACAAATACCTTCAATATGTAGTGGCACAATGTGGCTTCAATGCACAGTGACCAACCAAGGTATGCATATGTTACTGAACATGACGAAAGAATTTCACTTCATGTGGTCAACGTTTAAAACGCATAACAGAAGTCACAAATGGTGAGAGGGGGTAAAATGGATTGGGAACACTAGTTATCAACTAGGAAGTACAAAAACCTTCAACAAGCAGTGGCACGGTATGGCTAGCGTACACAGTGACCAACCAAAAGATGCATACGTCACTGACTAGGACCGAATGAGTCCACTATGTGTGGTCAACATTGACAACTCATAACACGAGTCACGAATGGTCAGAGGGAGAGACAATGGTTTGGGAAGCCTATGTATTGACTAGAAAGGACAAAGAACTTCAGTACAGAGTGGCACGGTGTGGCTAATATGCACACTAAACAACAAAACTAGGCATATGTCACTGATCATGATCACAGAATTTCAATATGGGTGGTCAACGTTGACCAACCATAACACGAGTCACAAATGGTCAGGACAGGAAACAATGCTATGGAAATATCCGTTCTCAACTACCAAGTACAACGACCTTAAGTCAGTAGTAGCACGGTGTGGCTACCATGCACAATGACCGACCAAAGTAGGCATGTTTACTGCCTTTGACCAAAGAAATCCGCTGTGTGTGGTCCACGTTGACAACTCATAATACGAGTCACAAATGGTCAGAGGGGGAAACAATGGTTTAAGAACACCACGTATCACATAGCAAGCACAAGGGGCTTCAATACGTCGTGGCACGGTGTGGGTTCCATGCACGATGACCAACCAAAGTAGGCATATGTCACTGACCATGACCAAATAATGTCACTCAGTGCGGTAAACTTTGACAACTCACAACACGAGTCACAAATGGTCAGGGTGGAAGGTAATGGTTTATGGATACTAGTTATCTACTAGCAAGTACAGATACCTTCAATGGGTAGTGGCACAATGTGGCTTCAATGCACAGTGACCACCTTAAGTATGCATATGTCACTGACCATGACGAAAGAGTTTCACTTCATGTGGTCAACGTTGAAAACGCATAACACGAGTCACAAATGGCCAGAGGGGAAAACAATGGGTTGGGAACACTAGTTATCAACTAGGAAGTACAAAGACCTTTAACAAGCAAAGGCACGGTATGGCTAGCGTGCATAGTGACCAACCAAAGGATGCATATGTCACTGACTACGACCGAATAAGTCCACTATGTGTGGTCAACATTGACAACATAACACGATTCACAAATGGTCAGAGGGAGAGAAAATGGTTTGGGAAGCCTATGTATTTACTAGAAAGGACAAAGAACTTCAATACGTAGTGGCACGGTGTGGCTCATATGCACACCAAACAACCAAACGATGCATGTGTCACTGATCATGACCACATAACTTCAATATGGGTGGTCAAGGTTGACCAACCATAACACGAGTCACAAACGGTCAGGACAGGAAACAATGCTATGGGAATATCGGTTCTCAACTACCAAGTACAACCACCTTCATTCAGTAGTAGCACGGTGTTGCTACCATGTACAATGACCGACCAAAGTAGGCATATGTACTGCCTATGACCAAAGAAATCCGCTGTGTGTGGTTAACGTTGACAACTCGTAATACGAGTCACAAATGGTCAGAGGGGAAACAATGGTTTGGGAACACCGAGTATCACATAGCAAGCACAAGGGGCTTCAATACGTTGTGGCACGGTGTGGAGACCATGCACGATGACCAACCAAAGTAGGCATATGTCACTGACCATGACCGAGTAATGTCACTAAGTGTGGTAAACTTTGACAACTCACAACACAAATCACAAATGGTCAAGGTGGAAAGTAATGGTTTGTGAATACTAGTTATCTACTAGCAAGTACAATTATCTTCAATATGTAGTGGCACAATGTGGCTTCAATGCACAGTGACCAACCAAAGTATGCATATGTCACTAACCATGAAGAACAAAGATCACTTCATGTGGTCAACATTGAAAACGCATAACACGAGTCACAAATGGTCAGAGGGGAAAACAATGGATTGGGAAGCCTATGTATTGGCTAGAACGGACGAAGAACTTCAATACGTAGTGGCACGGTGTGGCTGATATGAACACCGAACAATCAAATTAGGCATATGTCACTGATCATGACCAAGGAATTTGCATATGGGTGGTCAACGTTGACCAACCATAACACGAGTCACAAACGGTCAGGAGAGGAAACAATGCTATGAGAATATTGGTTCTCAACTAGCAAGTACAATGACCTTCGGTCAGTAGTAGAGCGGTGTGGCTACCATGCACAATGACCGACCTAAGTAGTCATATTCACTGCCTTTGACCAAAGAAATCCGATGTGTGTGGTCCACGTTGACAGCTCATAATACGAGTCACACATGGTTAGATGGGGAAACAATGGATTGGAAACACCACGTATCACATAGCAAGCACAAGGGGCTTCAATACGTTGTGGCACGGTGTGGAGACCATGCACGATGACCAACCAAAGTAGGCATATGTCACTGACCATGACCAAATAACGTCACTAAGTGTGGTAAACTTTGAAAACTCACAACACGAGTCACAAATGGTCAGGGTGGAAGGTAATGGTTTGTGAATACTAGTTANAGAGGGGGAAACAATGGTTTGGGAACACCAAGTATCACATAGCAAGCACAAGGGGCTTCAATACGTTGTGGCACGGTGTGGAGACCATGCACGATGACCAACCAAAGTAGGCATATGTCACTGACCATGACCAAATAACGTCACTAAGTGTGGTAAACTTTGAAAACTCACAACACGAGTCACAAATGGTCAGGATGGAAGGTAATGGTTTGTGAATACTAGTTATCTACTAGCAAGTACAAATACCTTCAATATGTAGTGGCATAATGTGGCTTCAATGCACAGTGACCAACCAAAGTATGCATATGTCACTAAACATGACGAAAGAATTTCACTTCATGTGGTCAACGTTCAAAATGCATAACACAAGTTACAAATGGTCAGAGTGGAAAACAATGGACTGGGAACACTAGTTATCAACTAGGAAGTACAAAGACCTTGAACAAGCAGTGGCACGGTATGGCTAGCGTACACAGTGACCAACCAAAAGATGCATACGTCACTGACTAGGACCGAATGAGTTTACTATGTGTGGTCAACATTGACAACTCATAACACGATTCACAAATGGTCAGAGGGAAAGACAATGGTTTGGGAAACCTATGTATTGACTAGAAAGGACAACGAACTTTAATACGTAGTAGCACGGTGAGGGTAACATGCACACCAAACAACTAAACTAGGCATATGTCACTGATCATGACCACAGAATTTCAATATGGGTGGTCAACGTTGACCAACCATAACACGAGTCACAAACGGTCAGGAAAGGAAACAACGCTATGGAAATATCCGTTCTCAACTACCAAGTACAACAACCTTAAGTCAGTAGTAGCACGGTGTGGCTACCATGCACAATGACCGACCAAAGTAGGCATATTTACTGCCTTTGACCAAAGAAATCCGCTGTGTGTGGTCCACGTTGACAACTCATAACACGAGTCACAAATGGTCAGAGGGGGAAAAAATGGTTTAAGAACACCACGTATCACATAGCAAGCACAAGGGGCTTCAATACGTCGTGGCACGGTGTGGGTTCCATGCACGATGACCAACCAAAGCAGGCATTTGTCACTGACCATGACCAAATAATGTCACTAAGTGCGGTAAACTTTGACAACTCACAACACGAGTCACAAATGGTCAGGGTGGAAGGTAATGGTTTGTGGATACTAGCTATCTACTAGCAAGTACAAATATCTTCAATATGTAGTGGCACCATGTGGCTTCAATGCACAGTGACCACCCAAAGTATGCATATGTCACTGACCATGACGAAAGAGTTTCACTTCATGTGGTCAACGTTGAAAACGCATAACACAAGTCACAAATGGTTAGAGGGGAAAACAATGGGTTGGGAACACTAGTTATCAGCTAGGAAGTACAAAGACCTTTAACAAGCAGTGGCACGGTATGGCTAGCATGCACAGTGACCAACGAAAGGATGCATACGTCACTGACTACGACCGAATAAGTCCACTATGTGTGGTCAACATTGACAACTCATAACACGAGTCACAAATGGTCAGAGGGAGAGAAAATGGTTTGGGAAGCCTATGTATTTACTAGAAAGGACAAAGAACTTCAATACGTAGTGGCATGGTGTGGCTTATATGCACACCAAACAACCAAACTAGGCATGTGTCACTGATCATGACCACATAACTTCAATATGGGTGGTCAACGTTGACCAACCATAACACGAGTCACAAATGGTCAGGACAGGAAACAATGCTATGGGAATATCGGTTCTCAACTACCAAGTACAACCACCTTCATTCAGTAGTAGCACGGTGTTGCTACCATGTACAATGAGCGACCAAATTAGGCATATGTACTGCCTTTGACCAAAGAAATCCGCTGTGTGTGGTCAACGTTGACAACTCATAATACGAGTCACAAATGGTCAGAGGGGGAAACAATGGTTTGGGAATACCAAGTATCACATAGCAAGCACAAGGGGCTTCAATACGTTGTGGCACGGTGTGCAGACCATGCACGATGACCAACCAAAGTAGGCATATGTCACTGATCATGACCAAATAATGTCACTAAGTGTGGTAAACTTTGACAACTCACAACACGAGTCACAAATGGTCAGGATGGAAGGTAATGGTTTGTGAATACTAGTTATCTACTAGCAAGTACAAATACCTTCAATATGTAGTGGCACAATGTGGCTTTAATGCATAGTGACGAACCAAAGTATGCATATGTCACTGAACATGACGAAAGAATTTCACTTCATGCGGTCAACGTTGAAAATGCATAACACAAGTCACAAATGGTCAGAGGGGAAAACAATGGACTGGGAACACTAGTTATCAACTAGGAAGTACAAAGACCTTCAACAAGCAGTGGCACGGTATGGCTAGCGTGCACAGTGACCAACCAAAAGATGCATACATCACTGACTACGACCGAATGAGTCCACTATGTGTGGTCAACATTGACAACTCATAACACGAGTCACAAATGGTCAGAGGGAGTGACAATGGATTGGGAAGCCTATGTATTGACTAGAAAGGACAAAGACCTTCAATACGTAGTGGCACGGTGTGGCTAATATGCACACCAAACAACCAAACTAGGCATATGTCACTGATCATGACAACAGAATTTCAATATGGGTGGTCAACGTTGACCACCCACAACACGAGTCACAAACGGTCAGGACACGAAACAATGCTATGGGAATGTCGGTTCTCAACTACCAAGTACAACGAATTCAAGTCAGTAGTAGCACTGTGTGGCTACCATGCACAATGACCGACCAAAGTAGGCATATGTACTGCCTTTTACCAAAGAAATCTGCTGTGTGTGGTCAACGTTGACAACTCATAATATGAGTCACAAATGGTCAGAGGGGGAAACAATGGTTTGGGAATACCAAGTATCACAGAGCAAGCACAAGGGGCTTCAATACGTTGTGGCACGGTGTGGAGACCATGCACGATGACCAACCAAAGTAGGCATATGTTACTGACCATGACCAAGTAATGTCACTAAGTGTGGTAAACTCTGACAACTCACAACACGAGTCACCTAGTTAGGGTGGAAGGTAATGGTTTGTGAATACTAGTTAGCTACTAGTAAGTACAAATACCTTCAATATGTAGTGGCACGATGTGGCTTCAATGCACAGTGACCATCCAAAGTATGCATATGTCACTAACCATGACGAACAAATTTCACATCATGTGGTCAACGTTGAGAACGCATAACACGAGTCACAAATGGTCAGCGGGGAAAACAATGGATTGAGAAGCCTAGGTATTGGCTAGAAAGGACAAAGAGCTTCATAACGTAGCGGCACGGTGTGGCTAATATGCACACCAAACAATCAAACTAGGCATATGTCACAGATAATGACCAGAGAATTTCAATATGGGTGGTCAACGTTGACCAACCATAACACGAGTCACAAATGGTCAGGAGAGGAAACAATGCTAATGAGATAATCGGTTCTCACCTACCAAGTTCAATGACCTTGAGTCAGTAGTAGCGCGGTGTGGCTACCATGCACAATGACCGACCAAAGTGGGCATATTTACTGCCTTTGACCAAAGAAATCCGCTGTGTGTGGTCCAAGTTGACAACTCATAATACGAGTCACAAATGGTCAGAGGGGGAAACAATGGTTTGGGAACACCACATATCACAAAGCAAGCACAGGGGGCCTCAATACGTCGTGGCACGGTGTGCGGACCATGCACGATGACCAACCAAAGTAGGCATATGTCAGTGACCATGACCAAATAATGTCACTAAGTGTGGTAGACTTTGACAACTCACAATACGAGTCACAAATGGTCAGGGTGGAAGGTAATGGTTTGTGAATACTAGTTATCTACTAGCAAGTACAAATCCCTTCAATATGTAGTGGCACAATGTGTTTTCAATGCACAGTGACCACCCAAAGCAAGCATATGTCACTGACCATGACGAAAGAATTTCACTTCATGTGGTCAACTTTGAAAACGCATAACACGAGTCACAAATGGTCAGAGGGTAAAACAATGGGTTGGGAACACTAGTTATCAACTAGGAAGTACAAAGACCTTCAACAAGCAGTGGGACAGTATGGCTAGCGTGCACAGTGACCAACCAAAGGATGCATACGTCACTGACTACGACCGAATAAGTCCACTATGTGTGGTGAACATTGACAACTCATAACACGAGTTACAACTGGTCAGAGGGAGCGAAAATGGTTTGGGAAGCCTATGTTTTGACTAGAAAGGATAAAGAACTTCAATACGTAGTGGTACGGTGTGGCTAATATGCACACCAAACAACCAAACTAGGCATATGTCACTGATCATGACCACATGATTTCAATATGGGTGGTCAGCGTTGACCAACCATAACACGAGTCACAAACGGTCAGGAAAGGAAACAATGCTATGGGAATATCGGTTCTCAACTACCAAGTACAACGACCTTCATTCATTAGTAGCACGGTGTGGCTACCATATACAATGACCGACCAAAGTAGGCATATGCACTGCCTTTGACCACAGAAATGCGCTGTGTGTGGTCAACGTTGAGAACTCATAATACGAGTCACAAATGGTCATAGGGGGAAAAAAAGGTTTGGGAACACCAAGTATCACATAACAAGCACAAGGGGATTCAATACGTTGTGACACGGTGTGGAGATTATGCACGATGACCAACCAAAGTAGGCATATGTCACTGACCATGACCAAATAAAGTCACTAAGTGTGGTAAACTTTGACAACTCACAACACGAGTCACAAATGGTCAGGGTGGAAGGTAATGGTTTGTGAATACTAGTTATATACTAGCAAGTACAAATACCTTCAATATGTAGTGGCAAA
>SZWC01000298.1:217764-232363 GCA_023375785.1 Penium margaritaceum | reverse complement strand
CTGAGTGAGCCAGAGGATGACATGGAGAGCGATGAGGAGGACGGTGAGGAGGATGAGGAGGAGGAGGCAGCGGATGAGGGAGATGTAGTGGAGGTGATGGCCTCTGTCCGTGTCATGAGTGACATGCCAGCACTGCCTCATGCTCGTCCAGTGCGCGTTCGTGCACAAGAGACGCTGGCAGCAGGAGCAGCAGCAGCAGCTGGCACGAGCAGACAAGGTGCAGCGGCAGCAGCAGCAGCATCAGCAAGTGGGGGAGCAGCAGGTGGGACAGCAGCAGGTGGGGAAGAACCAGGTGGAGAAGTAGCAGGTGAGGAAGGAGCAGGTGGGGATGAAGCAGGTGGGGAAGCAGCAGATGGAAGTGGAGATGCAGCAGTTGCAGCTGAAGATGCAGAGAGCCCAGCATGCCAGCCAGCGTCCACAATGGCATCAAGAGTTGGCGGCTCCAAGCACAGCGACAAGCGTGCTGCCCTGGTTGCACTAGCTGCTCCAAGGGCTGCAAAGCGTGTGGCAGGGAGCACCCCAGCAACTCAGGCTGCAAACAGGCTGGCTGCTAGGCGTAGAGCTGCTATGCGCAAGTAGATCAGTTGGCTCAATGTAACCTTGTTGGCCTCATTGAATAAAGTACTGCTTTGAACTGCATCCCTCTTCATTGTATTTGCCTTGTTATCCCTGCCCATCTATGAATGCTATCCATGGTGGATGACACCTCTGTCCATGGTGAATGTCAATTAGTGTAGCAATAAGGCCCAAAGCATGGCATTTGATAACTTCAAGTTGCATAAGAGACTGGTTGTGTAGTGATAGTGAACCAGACCATGGCATGTACAATGTTGTTGATTGGGAATAGGTGTGAAAATGGTGTTTTGGGTCTGACTGTCCCTTGGTTTTTTGGCCATTGCCAGCTCTCAGCCCTCTAATATGAGGGATGCCTCTGTAACCACATCGATGTGCCCAATCAGCGCTACATTGATGTACCGTTGTGGACATCGATGTACCGTTGTTCGAGGTACCGCGGTCAACTCTGGTGTGCACACTGACCAACCAAAGGATGCATACGTCACTGACTACGACCGAATAAGTCCACTATGTGTGGTCAACATTGACAACTCATAACACGAGTCCCACATGGTCAGAGGGAGAGAAAATGGTTTGGGAAGCATATGTATTGACTAGAAAGGACAAAGACCTTCAATACGTAGTGCCACGGTGTGGCTAATATGCACACCAAACAACCAAACTAGGCATATGTCACTGATCATGACAACAGAATTTCAATATGGGTGGTCAACATTGACAAACCATAACACGAGTCACAAACGGGCAGGACAGGAAACAATGCTATGGGAATATCGGTTCTCAACAACCAAGTACAATGACCTTCAGTCAGTAGTAGCGCGGTGTGCCTACCATGCACAATGACCGACCAAAGTAGGCATATGTACTGCCTTTGACCAAAGAAATCCGCTGTGTGTGGTCAACGTTGACAACTCATAATACGAGTCACAAATGGTCTTAGGGGGAAACAATGGTTTGGGAACTCCAAGTATCACATAGCAAGCACAAGGGGCTTCAATACGTTGTGGCACGGTGTGGAGACCATGCACGATAACCAACCAAAGTAGGCATATGTCACTGACCATGACCAAGTAATGTCACTAAGTGTGGTAAACTCTGACAACTCACAACACGAGTCACAAATGGTCAGGGTGGAAGGTAATGGGTTGTGAATACTAGTTATCTACTAGCAAGTACAAATACCTTCAATATGCAGTGGCACAATGTGGCTTCAATGCGCAGTGACCAACCAAAGTATGCATATGTCAATAACCATGACGAACAAACTTCACTTCATGTGGTCAACGTTGAAAACGCATAACACGAGTCACAAATGGTAAGAGGGGAGAACAATGGATTGGGTAGCCTATGTATTGGCTAGAAAGGACAAAGAACTTCAATGCGTAGTGGCACGGTGTGGCTAATATGCACATAAAACCATCAAACTAGGCATATGTCACTGATCATGACCATAGAATTTCAATATGGGTGGTCAACGTTGACCAACCATAACACGAGTCACAAACGGTCAGGAGAGGAAACAATGCTATGAGAATATCGGTTCTCAACTACCAAGTACCGTGACATTTGGTGAGTAGTAGCGCGGTCTGGCTACCATGCACAATGACCGACCAAAGTAGGCATATTTACTGCCTTTGACAAAAGAAATCCGCTGTGTGGTCCACGTTGACAACTCAGAATACGAGTCACAAATGGTCAGAGGGGGAAACAATGGGTTGAGAAACCACGTATCACATAGCAAGCACAAAGGGCTTCAATACGTTGTGGCACGGTGTGGGGACCATGCACGATGACCAACCAAAGTAGGCATATGTCACTGACCATGACCAAATAATGTCACTAAGTGTGGTAAACTTTGACAACTCACAACACGAGTCACAAATGGTCAGAGGGGGAAACAATGGGTTGAGAAACCACGTATCACATAGCAAGCACAAAGGGCTTCAATACGTTGTGGCACGGTGTGGGGACCATGCACGATGACCAACCAAAGTAGGCATATGTCACTGACCATGACCAAATAATGTCACTAAGTGTGGTAAACTTTGACAACTCACAACATGAGTCACGAATGGTCAGGGTGGAGGGTAATGGTTTGTGAATACTAGTTATCCACTAGCAAGTACAAACACCTTCAATATGTAGTGGCACAATGTGGCTTCAATGCACAGTGACCAACCAAAGGATGCATACGTCACTGACTACGACCGAATAAGTCCACTATGTGTGGTGAACATTGACAACTCATAACACGAGTCACAAATGGTCAGAGGGAAAGAAAATGGTTTGGGAAGCCTATGAATTGACGAGAAAGGACAAAGAACTTCAATATGTAGTGGCACGGTGTGGCAAATATGCACACCAAACAACCAAAGTAGGCATATGTCACTGATAATGACCACATGATTTCAATATGGGTGGTCAACGTTGACCAACCATAACACGAGTCACAAACGAACAGGACAGGAAACAATGCTATGGGAATATTGGCTCTCAACTACCAAGTACAACGACCTGCATTCAGTAGTAGCACGGTGTGGCTACCATGTACAATGACCGACCAAATAAGGCATATGTACTGCCTTTGACCAAAGAAATCCGCTGTGTGTGGTCAACGTTGACAACTCATAATACGAGTCACAAATGGTCAGAGGAGGAAACAATGGTTTAAGAACACCAAGTATCACATAGCAAGCACAAGGGGCTTCAATACGTTGTGGCACGGTGTGGAGACCATGCAGGATGACCAACCAAAGTAGGCATATGTCATTGACCATGACCAAATGAAATCACTAAGTGTGGTAAACTTTGACAACTCACAACACGAGTCACAAATGGTCAGGCTGGAAGACAATGGTTTGTGAATACTAGTCACCTACTAGCAAGTACAAATACCTTCAATGTGTAGTGGCGCAACGTGGCCTCAATGCACAGTGACCAGCCAAAGTGTGCATATGTCACTAACCATGACAAACAAATTTCACTTCATGTGGTCAACATGGAAAACGCATAACACAAGTCACAAATGGTCAGAGGGGAAAACAATGGATTGGGAAGCCTATGTATTGGCGAGAAAGGACAAAGAACTTCAATACGTAGTGGCACGTTGTGGCTAATTTGCACACCAAAAAATCTAACTAGGCATATGTCACAGATCATGGCCAGAGAATTTCAACATGGGTGGTCAACGTTGACCAACCATAACACGAGTCACAAACGGTCAGGAGAGGAAGCAATAATATGAGAACATTGGTCCTCAACTACCAAGTACAATGTCCTTCAGTCAGTAGTAGCGCGGTGTGGCTACCATGCACAATGACCGACCAAAGTAGGCATATTTACTGCCTTTGACCAAAGAAATCCGCTGTGAGTGGTCCACGTTGACAACTCATAATACGAGTCACAAATGGTTAGAGGGGGAAACAATGGTTTTGGAACACCACGTATCACATAGCAAGCACAAGGGGCTTCAATACGTTGTGGCATGGTGTGGGAACCATGCACGATGACCAACCAAAGTAGGCATATGTCACTGACCATGACAAAATAATGTCACTAAGTGTGGTAAACTTTGACAACTCACAACACGAGTCACAAATGGTCAGCGTAGAAGGTAATGGTTTGTGAATACTAGTTATCTACTAGCAAGTACAAACACCCTCAATATGTAGTGGCACAAGGTGGCTTGAATGCACAGTGACCACCCAAAGTATGCATATGTCACTGACCATGACGAAACAATTTCACTTCATGTGGTCAACGTTGAAAACGCATAACACGAGTCACAAATGGTCAGAGGGGAAAAAAATGGGTTGGGAACACTAGTTATCAAATAGGAAGTACAAGGAAATTCAACAAGAAGTGGCACGGTATGGCTAGCATGCACATAGCCAACCAAAGGATGCATATGTCACTGACCATGACGAAACAATTTCACTTCATGTGGTCAACGTTGAAAACGCATAACACGAGTCACAAATGGTCAGAGGGGAAAAAAATGGGTTGGGAACACTAGTTATCAAATAGGAAGTACAAGGAAATTCAACAAGAAGTGGCACGGTATGGCTAGCATGCACATAGCCAACCAAAGGATGCATATGTCACTGACTTCGACCGAATAAGTCCTTTATGTGTGGTCAACATTGACAACTCATAACATGAGTCACAAATGGTCAGAGTGAGGGAAAATGGTTTGGGAAACCTATGTATTGACTAGAAAGGACAAAGAATTTCAATACGTAGTGGCACAGTGTGGCTAACATGCACACCAAACAATCAAACTAGGCATATGTCACTGGTCATGACCAGAGAATTTCAACATGGGTGGTCAACGTTGACCAACCATAACACGATTCACAAACGGTCAGGAGAGGAAACAATGCTATGAAAATATCGGTTCTCAACTACCAAGTACAATGACCTTCAGTCAGTAGTAGCACCGTGTGGCTACCATGTACAATGACCGACCAAAGTAGGCATATGTACTGCCTTTGACCAAATAAATCCGCTGTGTGTGGTCAACGTTGACAACTCATAATACGAGTCACAAATGGTCAGAGGGGGAAACGATGGTTTGGGAACACCAAGTATCACATAGCAAGCACAAGGTGCTTCAATATGTTGTGGCTCGGTGTGGAGACCATGCACGATGGCCAACCAAAGTAGGCAGATGTCACTGACCATGACCAAATAATGTCACTAAGTGTGGTAAACTTTGACAACTCGCAACACGAGTCACAAATGGTCAGGGTAGAAGGTAATGGTTTGTGAATACTAGTTATCTACTAGCAAAAACAAATACCTTCAATGTGTAGTGGCACAATGTGGCTTCAATGCACAGTGACCACCCAAAGTATGCATATGTCACTCACCATGACAAAAGAATATCACTTCATGTGGTCAACGTTGAAAACGCAGAACACGAGTCACAAATGGTCAGAGGGGAAAACAATGGATTGGGAACACTAGTAATCAACTAGGAAGCACAAAGACCTTCAACAAGCAGTGGCACGGTATGGCTAGCGTGCACAGGGACCAACCAAAGGATGCATTCGTCACTGACTACGACCGAATAAGACCACTATGTGTCGTCAACATAGACAACTCATAACACGAGTCACAAATGGTCAGAGGAACAGAAAAGAGGTTGGCAAGCCTATGTATTGACTAGAAAGGACAAAGAACTTCAATACATAGTGGCACAATGTGGCCAGTATGCACACCAAACAACCAAACTAGGCATATGTTACTGATCATTACCACATAGTTTCAATATGGGTGGTCAGCATTGACGAACCATAACACGAGTCAAAGGCGGTCAGGACAGGAAACAACGCTATAAGAATATCGGTTCTCAACTGCCAAGTATAACAACCTTCAGTCAGTAGAAGCACGGTGTGGCTACCATGCACAATGACCGACCAAAGTAGGCATATGTACTGCCTTTGACGAAAGAAATCCGCTGTGTGTGGTCAACGTTGAGAAATCATAATACGAGTCACAAATCGTCAGAGGGGGAAACAATGGTTTGGGAACACCAAGTATCACATAGCAAGCACAAGGGGCTTCGATACGTTGTGGCACGGTGTGGAGACCATGCACAATGACCAACCAAAGTAGGCATATGTCACTGACCATGACCAAGTAATGTCACTAAGTGTGGTAAACATTGACAACTCACAACACGAGTCACAAATGGTCAGGGTGGAAGGTAATGGTTTGTGAATACTAGTTATCTACTAGCAAGTACAAATACCTTCAATATGTAGTGGCACAATGTGGCTTCAATGCACAGTGACCAACCAAAGTATGCATATGTCACTAACCATGACGAACAAATTTCACTTCATTTGGTCAACGTTGAAAACGCATAACACGAGTCACAAATGGTCAGAGGGGAAAACAATGGACTGGGAAGCCTATGTATTGGCTAGACAGGACAAAGAAATTCAATACGTAGTGGCACGGTGTGGCTGAAATGCACACCAAACAATCAAACTAGGCATATGTCACTGATCATGACCAGAGAATTTCAATATGGGTGGTCAATGTTGACCAACCATAACACGAGTCACAAATGGTCAGGATAGGAAACAATGCTATGAGAGTATCAGTTCTCAACTACCAAGTACAATGACCTTTAGTAAGTAGTAGCGCGGCGTGGCTACCATGCACAATGACCGACCAAAGTAGGCATATTTATTGCCTTTGACCAAAGAAATTCGCTGTGTGTGGTCCACGTTGACAACTCATAATACGAGTCACAAATGGTCAGAGGGGGAAACAATGGTAAGGAAACACCGCGTATCACATAGCAAGCACAAGGGGCTTCAATACGTTGTGGCACGGTGTGGGGACCATACATGATGACCAACCAAAGTAGGCATATGTCGCTGACCATGACCACATAATGTCACTAAGTGTGGTAAACTTTGACAACTCACAATACGAGTCACAAATGGTCAGGGTGGAAGGTAATGGTTTGCGAATACTAGTTATCTACTAGCAAGTACAAATACCTTCAATATGTAGTGGCACAATGTGGCTTCAATGCACAGTGACCAACCAAAGGATGCATACGTCACTGACTATGACCGAATAAGTCCACTATGTGTGGTCAACATTGACAACTCATAACACGAGTCACAAATGGTCAGAGGGAGAGAAAATGGTTTGGGATGCCTATGTATTGACTAGAAAGGACAAAGAACTTCAATACGTAGTGGCACGGTGTGGCATATATGCACACCAAGCAACCAAACTAGGCATATGTCACTGATCATGACCACATAATTTCAATATGGGTGGTCAACGTTGACCAACCATAACACGAGTCACAAACGGTCAGGAGAGGAAACAATGCTATGAGAATATCGGTTCTCAACTACCAAGTACAATGACATTCAGTCAGTAGTAGCGCGGTGTGGCTACCATGCACAATGACCGACTAAAGTAGGCATATTTACTGCCTTTGACCAAATAAATCCGCTGTGTGTGGTCCATGTGACAACTCATAATACATGTCACAAATGGTCAAAGGGGGAAACAATGGTTTGGGAACACCAAGTATCACATAGCAAGCACATGGGGCTTCAATACGTTGTGGCACGGTGTGGGGACCATACATGATGACCAACCAAAGTAGGCATATGTCACTGATCATGATAACATGATTTCAATATGGGTGGTCAACGTTGACCAACCATAACACGAGTCACAAACGGTCAGGACAGGAAACAATGCTATGGGAATATCCGTTCTCAACTACCAAGTACAACGACCTTCAGTCAGTAGTAGCACGGCGTGGCTAACATGTACAATGACCGACCTGAGTAGGCATATGTACTGCCTTTGACCGAAGAAATCCGCTGTGTGTGGTCAACGTTGACAACTCATAACACGAGTCACAAATGGTCAGAGGGGAAAACAATGGTTCGGGAACACCAAGTATCACATAGCAAGCACATGGGGCTTCAATACGTTGTGGCACGGTGTGGGGACCATACATGATGACCAACCAAAGTAGGCATATGTCGCTGACCATGACCACATAATGTCACTAAGTGTGGTAAACTTTGACAACTAACAACACGAGTCACAAATGGTCAGGGTGGAAGGTAATGGTTTGTGAATACTAGTTTTCTACTAGCAAGTACAAATACCTTCAATATGTAGTGGCACAATGTGGCTTTAACGCACAGTGACCACCCAAAGTATGCATATGTTACTGACCATGACGAAAGAATTTCACTTCATGTGGTCAACGTTGAAAACGCATAACACGAGTCACCAATGGTCAGAGGGGAAAAAAATGGGTTGGGAACACTGGTTATCAACTAGCAAGTACAAAGACTTTCAACAAGCAGTGGCACGGTATGGTTATCGTGCACAGTGACCAACCTAAGGATGCATACGTCACTGACTACGACCGAATAAGTCCACTAAGTGTGGTCAACATTGACAACTCATAACACGAGTCACAAATGGTCAGAGGGAGAGAAAATGGTTTGGGAAGCCTATGTATAGACTAGAAGGACAAAGAACTTCAATACATAGTGGCACTGTGTGGCTAATATGCACACCAAACAACCAAACGAGGCATATGTCACTGATCATGATAACATGATTTCAATATGGGTGGTCAACGTTGACCAACCATAACACGAGTCACAAACGGTCTGGACACGAAACAATGCTATGAGAACATCGGTTCTCAACTACCAAGTACAACAACCTTCATTCAGTAGTAGCACGGTGTGGCTACCATGTACAATGACCGACCAGAGTAGGCATATGTACTGCCTTTGACCGAAGAAATCCGCTGTGTGTGGTCAACGTTGACAACTCATAATACAAGTCACAAATGGTCAGAGGGGAAAACAATGGTTTGGGAACGCAAAGTATCACATAGCAAGCACAAGGGGCTTCAATACGTTGTGGCACGGTTTGGAGACCATGCACGATGACCAACCAAAGTAGGCATATGACACTTACCATGACCAAGTAATGTCACTAAGTGTGGTAAACTTTGACAACTCACAACACGAGTCACAAATGGTCAGGGTGGAAGGTAAGGGTTTGTGAATACTAGTTATCTACTAGCAAGTACAAATACCTTCAATATGTAGTGGCACAATGTGGCTTCAATGCACAGTGACCAAGGAAAGTATGCATATGTCACTAACCATGACGAACAAATTTCACTTCATGTGGTCAACGTTGAAAACGTATAACACGAGTCACAACTGGTCAGAGGGGGAAAGAATGGTTTTGCAACACCAAGTATCACATAGCAAACACAAGGGGCTTCAAAACGTTGTGGCACAGTGTGGAGACCATGCAGGATGACCAACCAAAGTAGGCATATGTCACTGACCATGACCAAATAAGGTCACTAAGTGTGGTAAACGTTGACAACTCATAACACGAGTCACAAATGGTCAGGGTGGAAGGTAATGGTTTGTGAATACTAGTTATCTACTAGCAAGTACAAATACGTTCAATATGTAGTGGCACAATGTGGCTTCAATTCAGAGTGACCAACCAAAGTAGGCATATGTCACTGAACATGACGAAAGAATTTCACTTCATGTGGTCAACGTTAAAAACGCATAACACGAGTCACAAATGGTCAGAGGGGAAAACAATGTATTGGGAACACTAGTTATCAACTAGGAAGTACAAATACCTTCAACAAGCAGTGGCACGGTATGACTAGTCTGTACAGTGACCATCCAAAGGATGCATACATCACTGACTACGACCGAATAAGTCCAGTATGTGTGGTCAACATTGACAACTCATAACACGTGTCACAAATGGTCCGAGGGAGAGACAATGGTTTGGAAAGCCTATGTATTGACTAGAAAGGACAAAGAACTAAAATACGTAGTGGCACGGTGTGGCTAATATGTACACCAAACAACCAAACTAGGCATATGTCGTTGACCATGACCACAAAACTTCAATATGGGTGATCAACGTTGACCAACCATAACATGAGTCACAAACGGTCAGGACAGGAAGCAATGCTATGGGAATATCGGTTCTAAACTACCAAGTACAACGACCTTAAGTCAGTAGTAGCATGGTGTGGCTACCATGCACAATGACCGACCAAAGTAGGCATATGTACTGCCTTTGACCAAAGAAATCCGCTGTGTGTGGTCAACATTGAGAACTCATAATACGAGTCACAAATGGTCATAGGGAGAAACAATGGTTTGGGAACACCAAGTATCACATAGCAAGCAGAAGGGGCTTCAATACGTTGTGGCACGGTGTGAAGACCATGCACGATGACCAACCAAAGTAGGCATATGTCACTGACCATGACCAAATAATGTCACCAAGTGTGGTAAACTCTGACAACTCACAACACGAGTCACAAATGGTCAGGATGGAAGGTAATGGTTTGTGAATTCTAGTTATCTACTAGCGAGTACAAATACCTTCAATATGTAGTGGCACAATGTGGCTTCAATGCACAGTGACCAACCAAAGCATGCTTATGTCACTGAACATGACGAAAGAATTTCACTTCATGTGGTCAACGTTGAAAACGCATAACACGAGTCACAACTGGTCAGAGGGGAAAATAATGGATTGGGAACACTAGCTATCAACTAGGAAGTACAAAGACCTTCAACAAGCAGTGGCAGGGTATGGCTAGCGTGCGCAGTGACAAACCAAAGCAAGCATACGTCACTGACTACGACCGAATAAGTCCACTATGTGTGTTCAACATTGACAACTCATAACACGAGTCACAAATGGTTAGAGGGAGAGACAACGGGTTGGGAAGCCTATGTATTGACCAGAATGGACAAATAACTTCAATACGTAGTGGCACGGTGTGGCTGATATGCACACCAAACAACCAAACTAGGCATATGTCACTGATAATGACCACAGAATTTCAATGTGGGTGGTCAACGTTGACCAACCATAACACGAGTCACAAACGGTCAGGACAGGAAACAATGCTATGGGAGTATTGGTCCTCAACTACCAAGTACAAAGACCTTAATTCAGTAGTAGCACGGTGTGGCTACCATGCACAATGACCGACCAAAGTAGGCATATGTACTGCCTTTGACCAAAGAAATCCGCTGTGTATGGTCAACGTTGGCAACTCATAATACAAGTCACAAATGGTCAGAGGGGGAAACAATGGGTTGGGAACACCAAGTATCACGTAGCAAGTACAAGGGGCTTCAATACGTTGTGGCACGGTGTGGAGACCATGCACGATGACCAACCAAAGTAGGCATATGTCACTGACCATGACCAAGTAATGTCACCAAGTCTGGTATGCTTTGACAACTCACAACACGAGTCACAAATGGTCAGGGTGGAAGGTAATGGTTTGTGAATACTAGTTATCTACTAGCAAGTACAAATACCTTCAATATGTAGTGGCACAATGTGGCTTCAATGCACAGTGACCAACAAAAGTATGCATATGTCACTGAACATGACGAAAGAATTTCAATTCATGCGGTCAACGTTGAAAACGCATAACACGAGTCACAAATGGTCAGGGTGGAAGGTAATGGTTTGTGAATACTAGTTATCTACTAGCAAGTACAAATACCTTCAATATGTAGTGGCACAATGTGGCTTCAATGCACAGTGACCAACAAAAGTATGCATATGTCACTGAACATGACGAAAGAATTTCAATTCATGCGGTCAACGTTGAAAACGCATAACACGAGTCACAAATGGTCAGAGGGGAAAACAATGTACTGGGAAGACTAGTTATCAGCTAGGAAGTACAAAGACCTTCAACAAGCAGTGGCACGGTATGACTAGCCTGCACAATGACCAACCAAAGGATGCATACGTCATTGACTACGACGGAATAAGTCCAGTATGTGTGGTCAACATTGACAACTCATAAACCGAGTCACAAATGGTCAGAGGGAAAGACAATGGTTTGGGAAGCCTATGTATTGACTACAAAGGACAAAGAACTTCAATACGTAGTGGCACGGTGTGGCTAATATGCACGCCAAATAACCAAACTAAGCATATGTCACTGACCATGACCACAGAATTTCAATATGGGTGGTCAACGTTGATCAACCATAACACGAGTCACAAACTGTCAGGAGAGGAAACAATGCTATGGGAATATCGGTTATAAACTACCAAGTACAACGACCTTAAGTCAGTAGTAGCACGGTGTGGCTACCATGCACAATGACCGACCAAAGTAGGCATATGTACTGCCTCGGACCAAAGAAATCGGCTGTGTGTGGTCAACGTTGACAACTCATAATGCGAGTCACAAATGGTCATAGGGGGGAATAATGGTTTGGGAACACCAAGTATCACATAGCAAGCACAAGGGGCTTCAATATGTTGTGGCACGGTGTGGAGATCATGCATGATGACCAACCAACGTAGGCATATGTCACTGACCATGACCAAGTAATGTCACCAAGTGTGGTAAACTCTGACAACTCACAACACGAGTCTTAAATGGTCAGGGTGGAAGGTAATGGTTTTTGAATACTAGTTATCTACTAGCAAGTACAAATACCTTCAATATGTAGTGGCACAATGTGGCTTCAATGCACAGCAACCAACCAAAAGTATGCATATGTCACTGAACATGACAAAGGAATTTCACTTCATGTGGTCAACGTTGAAAACGCATAACACGAGTCACAACTGGTCAGAGGGGAAAACAATGGATTGGGAATATTAGCTATCAACTATGAAGTACAAAGACCTCAACAAGCAATGGCACGGTATGGCTAGCGTGCACAGTGACCAACCAAAACATGCATACGACACTGACTATGACCGAATAAGTCCACTATGTTTGGTCAATATTGACAACTCATAACACGAGTCACAAATGGTCAGAGGGAGAGACAACGGTTTGGGAAGCCTATGTATTGACTAGAAAGGACAAAGAACTTCAATACGTAGTGGCACGGTGTGGCTAATATGCACACCAAACAACCAAACTAGGCATATGTCACTGATAATGACCACATAATCTCAATATGGGTGGTCAACGTTGACCAACCATAACACGAGTCACAAACGGTCAGGACAGGAAACAATGCTATGGGAATATCGGTTCTCAACTACCAAGTACAACGATCTTAATTCAGTAGTAGCAAGGTGTGGCTACCATGCACAATGACCGACCAAAGTAGGCATATGTACTGCCTTTGACCAAAGAAATCCGCTGTGTGTGGTCAACGTTGACAACTCATAATACAAGTCACAAATGGTCAGAGGGGGAAACAATGGTTTGGGAACACCAAGTATCACATAGCAAGCACAAGGGGCTTCAATACGTTGTAGCACGGGGTGCAGACCATCCACGATGACCAACCAAAGTAGGCATATGTCACTGAACATGACCAAATAATGTCACCAAGTGTGGTAAACTTTGACAACTCACAACAAGAGTCACAAATGGTCAGGGTGGAAGGTAATGGTTTGTGAATACTAGTTATCTACTAGCAAGTAAAAATACCTTCAATATGTAGTGGCACAATGTGGCTTCAATGCACAGTGACCAACCATAGTATGCATATGTCACTGAACATGACAAGAGAATTTCACTTCATGTGGTCAACATTAAAGCGCATAACACGAGTCACGACTGGTCAGAGGGGAAAACAATGGATTGGAAGCACTAGCTATCAACTATGAAGTACAAAGATCTTCAACAAGCAATGGCATGGTATAGCTAGCATGCACAGTGACCAACCAAAGCATGCATACGTCACTGACTACGACCGAATAAGTCCACTATGTGTGGTCAACGTTGACAACTCATAACACGAGTCACAAATGGTCTGAGGGAGAGACAACGGTTTGGGAAGCCTATGTATTGACTAGAAAGGACAAAGAAATTCAATATGTAGTGGCACGGTGTAGCTAATATGCACACCAAACAACCAAACTAGGCATATGTCACTGATAATGACCACAGAATTTCAATATGGGTGGTCAACGTTGACCAACCATAACACGAGTCACAAACGGTCAGGACAGGAAACAATGCTATGGGAATATCGGTTCTCAACTGCCAAGTACAACGATGTTAATTCAGTAGTAGCACGGTGTGGCTACCATGCAGAATGACCGACCAAAGTAGGCATATGTACTGCCTTTGACCAGAGAAATCCGCTGTGTGTGGTCCACGTTGACAACTCATAATACAAGTCACACATGGTCAGAGGGGGAAACAATGGTCTGGGAACACCAAGTATCACATAGCAAGCACAAGGGGCCTCAATACGTTGTGGCACGGTGTGGAGACCATGCACGATGACCAACCAAAGTAGGCATATGTCACTGACCATGACCAAACAATGTCACCAAGTGTGGTAAACTTTGACAACTCACAACACGAGTCACAAATGGTCAGGGTGGAAGGTAATGGTTTGTGACTACTAGTTATCTACTAGCAAGTACAAATACCTTCAATATGTAGTGGCAGAATGTGGCTTCAATGCACAGTGACCAACCAAAGTATGCATATGTCACT
>SZWC01000298.1:180612-214795 GCA_023375785.1 Penium margaritaceum | reverse complement strand
TGACTACTAGTTATCTACTAGCAAGTACAAATACCTTCAATATGTAGTGGCACAATTTGGCTTCAATGCACAGTGACCAACCAAAGTATGCATATGTCACTAACCATGACGAACAAATTTCATTTCATGTGGTCAAAGTTGAAAACGCATAACACGAGTCACAAATGGTCAGAGGGGAAAACAATGGATTGGGAAGCCCATGTATTGGCTAGAAAGGACAAAGAAATTCAATACATAGTGGCACGGTGTGGCTAATATGCACACCAAACAATCAAAGTAGGCATATGTCACTGATCATGCCCAGAGAATTTCAATATGGGTGGTCAACGTTGACCAACCATAACACGAGTCACAAACGGTCAGGAGAGGAAACAATGCTATGAGAATATCGGTTCTCAACTACCAAGTCCAATGACTTTCAGTTAGTAGTAGCGCGGTGTGTCTACCATGCACAATGACCGACCAAAGTAGGCATGTTTACTGCCTTTGACCAAAGAAATCCGCTGTGTGCGGTCCACGTTGACAGCTCATGATACGAGTCACAAATGGTCAGAGGGGGAAACAATGGTTTGGGAACACCATGTATCACATAGCAAGCACAAGGGACTTCAATACGCTGTGGCACGGTGTGGGGACCATGCACGATGACCACCCAAAGTAGGCATATGTCACTGACCATGACCAAACAATGTCACTAAGTGTGGTAAACTTTGACAACTCACAACACGAGTCACAAATGGTCATGGTGGAAGGTAATGGTTTGTGAATACTAGTTATATACTAGCAAGTACAAATACCTTCAATATCTAGTGGCACAATGTGGCTTCAATGCACAGTGACCACCCAAAGTATGCATATGTCACTGACCATGACGAACGAATTTCACTTCATGTGGTCAACATTGAAAACGCATAACACGAGTCACAAATGGTCAGAGGGGAAAACAATGGGTTGGGAACACTAGTTATCAACTATCAAGTACAAAGACCTTCACCAAGCAGTGGCACGGTATGGCTAGCGTGCACAGTGACCAACCAACGGATGCATACGTCACTCACTACGACCGAATAAGTCCATTATGTGTGGTCAACATTGACAACTCATAACACGAGTCAGAAATGGTCAGAGGGAGAGAAAACGGGTTGGGAAGCCTATGCATTGACTAGAAAGGACAAAACATTTCAATACGTAGTGGCACGGTGTGGCTAATATGCACACCAAACAACCAAACTAGGCATATGTCAATGATCATGACCACATAAGTTCAATATGGGTGGTCAACAATGACAAACCATAACACGAGTCACCAACGGTCAGGACAGGAAACAATGCTATGGGAATATTGGTTCTCAACTACCAAGTACAACGACCTTCATTCTGTAGTAGCACGGTGTCGCTCTCATGTACAATGACCGACCAAAGTAGGCATATGAACTGCCTTTTGACCAAAGAAATCCGCTGTGTGTGGTCAACGTTGACAACTCATAATACGAGTCACAAATGGTTAGAGGGGGAAACAATGCTTTGGAAACACCAAGTATCACATAGCAAGCTCAAGGGGCTTCAATACGTTGTGGCACGGTGTGGAGACCATGCACGATGACCAACCAAAGTAGGCATATGTCACTGACCATGACCAAGTAATGTCACTAAGTGTGGTAAACTTTGACAACTCACAACACGAGTCACAAATGGTCAGGGTGGAAGGTAATGGTTTGTGACTACTAGTTATCTACTAGCAAGTACATATACCTTCAACATGTAGTGGCACAATGTGGCTTCAATGCACAGTGACCAACCAAAGTATGCATATGTCACTAACCATGACGAACAAATTTCACTTCATGTGGTCAACGTTGAAAACGCATAACACGAGTCACAAATGGTCAGAGGGTAAAACAATGGATTGGGAACACTAGTTATCAACTAGGAAGTACAAAGACCTTCAACAAGCAGTGGCACGGTGTGGCTAACGTTCACAGTGACCAACCAAACGATGCATACGTCACTGAATACAACCGAATAGTTCCACTATGTGTGGTCAGCATTGACAAATCATAACACGAGTCACAAATGGTGAGAGGGAGAAAAAATGGTTTGGGAAGCCTATGTATTGACTAGAAAGGACAAAGAACTTCAATATGTAGTGGCAGGGTGTGGCTAATACGTACACCAAACAACCAAACTAGGCATATGTCACTGATCATGACCACATAACTTCAATATGGGTGGTCAACGTTGACCAACCATAACACGAGTCACAAACGGTAAGAAGAGGAAAAAATACTATGGGAAGATCGGTTCTCAACTACCAAGTACGACCTTCATTCAGTAGTAGCACGGTGTGGCTACCATGTACAATGACCGACCAAAGTAGGCATATGTACTGCCTTTGACCAGAGAAGTCCGCTGTGTGTGGTCAACGTTGACAGCTCATAATACGAGCCACAAATGGTCAGAGGGGGAAACAATGGTTTGGGAACACCAAGTATCACATAGCAAGCACAAGGGACTTCAATACGTTGTGGCACGGTGTGGAGACCATGCACGATGACCAACCAAAGTAGGCATATGTCACTGACCATGACCAAATAATGTCACTAAGTGTGGTAAACTTTGACAACTCACAACACGAGCCACAAATGGTCAGAGGGGGAAACAATGGTTTGGGAACACCAAGTATCACATAGCAAGCACAAGGGACTTCAATACGTTGTGGCACGGTGTGGAGACCATGCACGATGACCAACCAAAGTAGGCATATGTCACTGACCATGACCAAGTAAAGTCACCAAGTTTGGTAAACTTTGACAACACACAACACGAGTCACAAATGGTCAGGGTGGAAGGTAATGGTTTGTGAATACTAGTCATCTACTAGCAAGTACAAATACCTTGAATAAGTAGTGGCACAATGTGGCTTCAATGCACAGTGACCAACCAAAGTATGCATATGTCACTAAGCATGACGAACAAATTTCACGTATGTGGTCAATGTTGAAAACGCATAACACAAGGCACAAATAGTCCGAGGGGAAAACAATGGATTGGGGACACTAGTTATCAACTAGCAGGTACAAAGACCTTCAACAAGCAGTGTGCACAGTATGGCTAGCGTGCACAGTGACCAACCGAAGGATGCATACGTCACTGACTACAACCGAATAAGTCCACTATGTGTGGTCAACATTGACAACTCATAACACGAGTCACAAATGGTCAGAGGGAGATAAAATAGTTTGGGAAGCCTATGTATGGACTAGAAAGGACAAAGAACTTCAGTACGTAGTGGCACGGTGTGACTAATGTGCACACCAAACAACCAAACTAGGCATATGTCACTGATCATGACCACGGAATTTAAATATGGGTGGTCAACGTAGACCAACCAAAACACGAGTCACAAACGGGCAGGAGAGGAAACAATGCTACGGGAATATCGGTTCCCAACTACCAAGGACAACGACCTTCAGTCAGCAGTAGCACGGTGTGGCTACCATGCACAATGACCAACCAAAGTAGGCATATGTACTGCCTTTGACCAAAGAAATCCGCTGTGTGTGGTCAACGTTGACAACTCATAATACGAGTCACAACTGGTCAGGGGGGGAAACAAAGGCTTGGAAACACCAAGTATCACATAGCAAGCACAAGGGGCTTCAATACGTTGTGGCACGGTGTGGAGACCATGCACGATGACCAACCAAAGGAGGCACATGTTACTGACCATGACCAAGTAATGTCACTACGTTTGGTGAACTCTGACAACTCACAACAGGAGTCACAAATGGTCAGGGTGGAAGGTAATGGTTTGTGAATACTAGTTATCTACTAGCAAGTAGAAATACCTTCAATATGTAGTGGCACAATGTGGCTTCAATGCACAGTGACCACCCAAAGTATGCATATGTCACTGACCATGACGAAAGAGTTTCACTTCACGTGGTCAACGTTCAAAACGCATAACACGAGTCACAAATGGTCAGAGGGGAAAACAATGGGTTGGGAACACGAGTTATCAACTAGGAAGTACAAAGACCTTCAACAAGCAGTGGCACGGTATGGCTAGCGTGCACAGTGACCAACCAAAGGATGCATACGTCACTGACTACGACCGAATAAGTCCACTATGTGTGGTCAACATTGACAACTCATAACACGAGTCACAAATGGTCAAAGGGAGAGAAAATGGTTTGGGAAGCCTATGTCTTAACCAGAAAGGACAAAGAACTTCAATACGTAGTGGCACGGTGTGGCTATTGTGCACACCAAACAACCAAACTAGGCATAGATTACTGCTCATGACCACATAACTTCAATATGGGTGG
Source organism: Penium margaritaceum (assembly GCA_023375785.1). Lineage (NCBI taxonomy): Eukaryota > Viridiplantae > Streptophyta > Zygnematophyceae > Desmidiales > Peniaceae > Penium > Penium margaritaceum. Next base: position 210,467 of record SZWC01000298.1, on the reverse strand, counting down.
TCAACGTTGACCAACCATAACACGAGTCACAAACGGTCAAGACAGGAAACAATGCTATGGGAATATCGGTTCTCAACTACCAAGTACAACGACCTTCAGTCAGTAGAAGCACGGTGTGGCTACCATGCACAATAACTGACCAAAGTAGGCATATGTACCGCCTTTGACCAAAGAAATCCGCTGTGTGTGGTCAACGTTGACAACTCATAATACGAGTCACAAATGGTCAAAGGGGGAAACAATGGTTTGGGAACACCAAGTATCACATAGCAAGCACAAGAGGTTTCAATACGTTGTGGCACGGTGTAGATACCATGCACGATGACCAACCAAAGTAGGCATATGTCACTAACCATGACCAAATAATGTCCTGTGGTAAACTATGACAACTCACAACACGAGTCACAAATGGTCATGGTGGAAGGTAATGGTTTTGTTAATACTAGTTATCTACTAGAAAGTACAAATACCTTCAATGTGTAGTGGCACAATGTGGCTTCAATGAACAGTGACCACCCAAAGTCTGCATATGTCACTGACCATGACGAAAGAATTTCACTTCATGCGGTCAACGTTGAAAACGAATAACACGAGTCACAAATGGTCAAAGGGGAAAACAATGGGTTGGGAATACTAGTTATCAACTAGCAAGTACAAAGACCTTCAACAAGGAGTGGCACGGTATGGCTAGCGTGTACAGTGACCAACGAAAGGATGCATACGTCACTGACAACGACCGAATAAGTCCACTATGTGTGGTCAACATTGACAACTCATAACACGAGTCACAAATGGTCAGAGGGAGAGACAATGGTTTGGGAAGCCTATGTATTGACTAGAAAGGACAAAGAACTTCAAAACGTAGCGGCACGGTGTGCCTCATATGCACACCAAACAACCAAACTAGGCACATGTCACTGATCATGACCACATAATTTCAATATGGTTGGTCAACGTTGACCAACCATAACACGAGTCACAAACGGGCAGGACAGGAAACAATGCTATGGGAATATCGGTTCTCAACTAGCAAGTACAACGACTTCAGTCAGTAGTAGCACGGTGTGCCTACCATGCACAATGACCGACCAAAGTAGGCATATGTGCAGCCTTTGACCAAAGAAATCGGCTGCGTGTGGTCCACATTGACAACTCATAATACAAGTTACAAATGGTCAGAGGGGGAAACAATGGTTTGGGAACACCAAGTATCACATAGCAAGCACAAGGGGCTTAAAAACATTGTGGCACGGTGTGGAGACCATGCACGATGACCAACCAAAGTAGGCATATGTCACTGACCATGACCAAGTAATGTCACAAAGTGTGGTAAACTTTGACAACTCACAACACGAGTCACAAATGATCAGGGTGGAAGGTAATGGTTTGTGAATAATAGTTATCTACTAGCAAGTACAAATACCTTCAATATGTAGTAGCACAATGTGGCTTCAATGCACAGTGACCAACCAAAGTATGCATATGTCACTAACCATGACAAACAAATTTCACTTCATGCGGTCAACGTTGAAAATGCATAACACGAGTCACAAATGGTCAGAGGGGAGAAAGATGTTTTGGAACCACTAGTTATCAACTAGGAAGTACAAAGACCTTCAACAAGCAGTGGCACGGTATGGCTAGCGTGCACAGTGACCAACCAAAGGATGCATACGTCACTGACTACGACCGAATAAGTCCACTATGTGTGGTCAACATTGACAACTCATAACACGAGTCACAAATGGTCATACGGAGAGAAAATGGTTTAGGAAGCCTATGTATTGACTAGAAGCGACAAAGAACTTCAATACGTAGTGGCACAGTGTGGCTAATATGCACACCAAACAACCAAACAAGGCATATGTCACTGATCATAGCCACATCATTTCAATATGGGTGGTCAACGTTGACCAACCATAACACAAGTGACAAACGGTCAGGACAGGAAACAATGCTATGGGAATATCGGTTCTCAACTACCAAGTACAACGACCTTCATTCAGTAGTAGCATGGTGTGGCTACCATGCACAATGACCGACCAAAGTAGGCATATGTACTGCTTATGACCAAAGAAATCCGCTATGTGTTGTCAACGTTGACAACGCATAATACGAGTTACAAATGGTCAGAGGGGGAAACAATGGCTTGGAAACACCAAGTATCACATAGCAAGCACAAGGGGCTTCAATACGTTATGGCACGGTGTGGAGACCATGCACGATGACCAACCAAAGTAGGCATGCCACTGACCATGACCAAATAATGTCACTAAGTATGGTAAACTTTGACAACTCACAGCACGAGTCACAAATGGTCAGGGTGGAAGGTCATGGTTTGTGAATACTAGTTATCTACTAGCAAGTACAAATACCTTCAATATGTAGTAGCACAATGTGGCTTCAATGCACCATGACCAACCAAAGTATGCTTATGTCACTAACCATGAGGAACAAATTTCACTTCATGTGGTCAACGTTGAAAACGCATATTACGAGTCACAAATGGTCAGAGGGGAGAACGATGGGTTGGGAATACTAGTTATCAAGTAGGAACTACAAAGGCCTTCAACAAGCAGTGGCACGGTATGGGTAGCGTGCACAGTGACCAACCAAGGGATGCATACGTCACTGACTACGACCGAATAAGTCCACTATGTGTGGTCAACATTGAAAACTCATAACACGAGTCACAAGTGGTCAGAGGGAGAGAAAATGGTTTGGGAAGCCTATGTATTGACTAGAAGGGACAAAGAACTTCAATACGTAGTGGCACGGTGTGGCTAACATGCACACCAAACAACCAAACTAGGGATATGTCACTGATCATGACCACATAATTTCAATGTGGGTGGTCAACGTTGACCAACCATAACACGAGTCACAAACGGCCAGGACAGGAAACAATGCTATGGGAATATCAGTTCTCAACTAAAAAGTACAACGACCTTCATTCAGTAGTACCACGGTATGGCTACCATGTACAAAGACCAACCAAAGTAGGCATATGTACTGCTTATGACCAAAGAAATCCGCTGTGTGTGGTCAACGTTGACAACTCAAAAAACGAGTCACAAATGGTCAGAGGGGGAAACAATTGCTTGGAAACACCAAGTATCACATAGCAAGCACAAGGGGCTTCAATACGTTATGGCACGGTGTGGAGACCATGCACGATGACCAACCAAAGTAGGCATGCCACTGACCATGACCAAATAATGTCACTAAGTATGGTAAACTTTGACAACTCACAGCACGAGTCACAAGTGGTCAGGGTGGAAGGTCATGGTTTGTGAATATTAGTTATCTACTAGCAAGTACAAATACCTTCAATATGTAGTAGCACAATGTGGCTTCAATGCACCATGACCAACCAAAGTATGCCTATGTCACTAACCATGAGGAACAAATTTCACTTCATGTGGTCAACGTTGAAAACGCATATTACGAGTCACAAATGGTCAGAGGGGAAAACAGTGGATTGGAAAGCCTATGTATTGGCTAGAAGGACAAAGAAGTTCAATGCGTAGTGGCACGGTGTGGCTTATATGCACACCAAACAATCAAACCAGGCATATGTCGCTGATCATGACCAGAGAATTTCAATATGGGTGGTAAACGTTGACCAACCATAACATGAGTCACAAACGGTCAGGAGAGGAAATAATGCTATGAGAATATCCGTTCTCAACTACCAAGTACAATGACCTTCAGTCAGTAGTAGCGCGGTGTGGCTACCATGCACAATGCCCCACCAAAGTAGGCATATTACTGCCTTTGTCCAAAGAGATCCGCTTTGTGTGGTCCACGTTGACAACTCATAATACGAGTCACAAATGGTCAGAGGGGGAAACAATGGTTTGGCAACACCACGTATCACATAGCAAGCACAAGGGGCTTCAATACGTTGTGGCACGGTGTGGGGACCATGGACGATGACCAACCAAAGTAGGCATTTGTCAGTGACCATGACCAAATAACGTCACTAAGTGTGGTAAACTTTGACAACTCACAACACGAGTCACAAATGGTCAGGGTGGAAGGTAATGGTTTGTGAATACTAGTTATCTACTAGCCAGTACAGATACCTTCAATATGTAGTGGCACAATGTGGCTTCAATGCACACTGACCACCCAAAGTATGCATATGTCACTGAACATGACGAAATAATTTCACTTCATGTGGTCAACGTTGAAAACGCATGACACGAGTCACAAATGGTCAGAGAGGAAAACAATGGGTTGGGAACACTGGTTATAAACTAGGAAGTACAAAGACATTCAACAAGCAGTGACACGGTATGGCAAGCGTGCACAGTGACCTTCCAAAGGATTCATACGTCACTGACTACGATCAAATATGTCCACTATGTGTGGTCAATATTGACAACTCATAACACGAGTCACAAATGGTCAGAGGGAGAGAAAATGGTTTGGGCAGCCTATGTATTGACAGGAAAGGACAAAGAACTTCAATACGTAGTGGCAAGGTGTGGCTAATGTACACACCAAACAACCAAACTAGGCATATGTCACTGATCATGACAACATAACTTCAATATGGGTGGTCAACGTTGACCAACCATAACACGAGTCACAAACGGTCAGGACAGGAAAGAATGCTATGGGAATATCGGTTGTCAACTACAAAGTACAATGACCTTCATTCAGTAGTAGCACGGTGTGGCTACCATGTACAATGACCGACCAAAGTAGGCATGTGTACTGCCTTTGACGAAAGAAATCCGCTGAGTGTGGTCAACGTTGACAGCTCATAATACGAGTGACAAATGGTCAGAGGGGGAAACAATGGTTTGGAAACACCAAGTATCACATAGCAAGCACAAGGGGCTCCAATACGTTGTGGCACGGTGTGGAGACCATGCACGATGACCAACCAAAGTAGGCACATGTCACTGACCATGACCAAATAATGTCACTAAGTGTGGTAAACTTTGAAGACTCACAACACAAGTCACAAGTGGTCAGGGTGCAAGGTAATGGTTTGTGAATACTAGTTATCTACTAGCAAGTACAAATACCTTCAATATGTAGTGGCACAATGTGGCCTCAATGCACAGTGACCAATTAAAGTATGCATATGTCAATAACCATGACGAACAAATTTCACGTATGTGGTCAATGTTGAAAACGCACAACACGAGTCACAAATGGTCAGAGGGGAAAACAATGGATTGGGGACACTAGTTATGAACTAGCAAGTACAAAGACCTTCAACAAGCAGTGGCACGGTATGGCTAGCGTGCACGGTGTCCAACCAAAGAATGCATACGTCATTGACTACGACCGAATAAGTCCACTATGTGTGGTCAACATTGACAACTCATAACGCGAGTCCCCAATGGTCAGAGGGAGAGACAGTGGTTTGGGAAGCATGTGTATTGACTAGAAATGACAAAGAACTTCAATACATAGTGGCATGGTGTGGCTAATATGCACACCAAACAACCAAACTAGGCATATGTCACTGACCATGACCGAATAAGTCCACTATGTGTGGTCAACATTGACAACTCAGAACGCGAGTCCCAAATGGTCAGAGGGGGAAACAATGGTTTGGGAACACCAAGTATCACATAGCAAGCACAAGGGGCTCCAATACGTTGTGGCACGGTGTGGAGACCATGCACGATGACCAACCAAAGGAGGCATATGTCACTGACCATGACCGAATAAGTCCACTATGTGTGGTCAACATTGACAACTCAGAACGCGAGTCCCAAATGGTCAGAGGGGGAAACAATGGTTTGGGAACACCAAGTATCACATAGCAAGCACAAGGGGCTCCAATACGTTGTGGCACGGTGTGGAGACCATGCACGATGACCAACCAAAGGAGGCATATGTCACTGACCATGACCGAATAAGTCCACTATGTGTGGTCAACATTGACAACTCAGAACGCGAGTCCCAAATGGTCAGAGGGGGAAACAATGGTTTGGGAACACCAAGTATCACATAGCAAGCACAAGGGGCTCCAATACGTTGTGGCACGGTGTGGAGACCATGCACGATGACCAACCAAAGGAGGCATATGTCACTGACCATGACCGAATAAGTCCACTATGTGTGGTCAACATTGACAACTCAGAACGCGAGTCCCAAATGGTCAGAGGGGGAAACAATGGTTTGGGAACACCAAGTATCACATAGCAAGCACAAGGGGCTCCAATACGTTGTGGCACGGTGTGGAGACCATGCACGATGACCAACCAAAGGAGGCATATGTCACTGATCATGATCACAGAATTTCAATATGGGTGGTCAACGTTGACCAACCATAACACGAGTCACAAACGGTCAGGACAAGAAACAATGCTATGGGAATATCGGCTCTCAACTACCAAGTACAACAACCTTCAGTCAGTAGTAGCACGGTGTGAATACCATGCACAATGACCGACCAAAGTAGGCATATGTACTGCCTTTGACCAAAGAAATCCGCAATGTGTGGTCAACGTTGACAACTCATAATATGAGTCACAAGTGGTCAGAGGGGGAGACAATGGTTTGCGAACACCGAGTATCAAATAGCAAGCACAAAGGGGCTTATATACGTTGTGGCATGGTGTGGAGACCATGCACGATGACCAACCAAAGGAGGCATATGTCACTGACCATGACCAAGTGATGTCACTAAGTGTGGTAAACTTTGACAACTCACAACACGAGTCACAAATGGTCAGAGGGGAAAAAAATGGATTGGGAAGCCTATGTATTGGCTAGAAAGGACAAATAACTTCAATACGTAGTGGCACGGCGTGGCTAATATGCACACAAAACAGTCAAACTAGGCATATGTCACTGATCATGACCACATAATTTCAATATGGGTGGTCAATATTGACCAACCATAACACGAGTTACGAACGGTCAAGAGAGGAAACAATGCTATGAGATTATCGGTTCTCAACTACCAAGTACAATGACCTTCAGTCAATATTAGCGCGGTGTGGCTACCATGCACAATGACCGACCAAAGCAAGGACATGTACTACCTTTGACCAAAGAAATCCGCTGTGTGTGGTCAACGTTGACAACTCATAATACGAGTCACAGATGGTCAGAGGGGGGGAAACAATGCTTCGGGAACACCACGTATCACATAGCAAGCACAAGGGGCTTCGATATGTTGTGGCAAGATGTGGAGACCATGCACGATGACCAACCAAAGTACGCATATGTCACTGACCATGACCAAGTAATGTCACTAAGTGTGGTGAACTTTGATAGCTCACAACACGAGTCACAAATGGTCAGGGTGGAAGGTAATGGTTTGTGACTACTAGTTATCTACGAGCAAGTACATATACCTTCAATATGTAGTGGCACAATGTGGATTCAATGCACAGTGACCAACCAAAGTATGCATATGTCACTGACCATGACAAAAGAAGTTCACTTCACGTGGTCAACGTTGAAAAGGCATAACACAAGTCACAAATGGTCAGAGGGGAAAACAATGGGTTATGAACACTAGTTATCGACTAGGAAGTACAGATACCTTCAACAAGCAGTGGCACGGTATGGCTAGCGTGCACAGTGACCAACCAAAGGATGCATACGTCACTGACTACGACCGAATAAGTCCACTATGTGTGGTCAACATTGACAACTCATAACACGAGTCACAAATGGTCAGAGGGGAAAACAATGGGTTATGAACACTAGTTATCGACTAGGAAGTACAGATACCTTCAACAAGCAGTGGCACGGTATGGCTAGCGTGCACAGTGACCAACCAAAGGATGCATACGTCACTGACTATGACCGAATAAGTCCACTATGTGTGGTCAACATTGACAACTCATAACACGAGTCACAAATGGTTAAAGGGAGAGAAAATGGTTTGAGAAGCCTATGTATTGACTCTAAAGGACAAAGAACTCCAATACGTAGTGGCACGGTGTGGCCAATATGCACACCAAACAACCAAACTAGGCATATGTCACTGATCATGACCACATAGTTCCACTATGGGTCGTCAACGTTGACCAACCAAAACACGAGTCACAAACGATCAGGACAGGAAACAATGCTATGGGAATATTGGTTCTCAACTACCAAGTACAACGACCTTCATTCAGTAGTAGCACAGTGTGGCTACCATGTACAATGACCGACCAAAGTAGGCATATGTACTGCCTTTGACCAGAGAAATCCGCTGTGTGTGGTCAACGTTGACAACTCATTATACGAGTCACAAATGGTCAGAGGGGGAAACAATGGTTTGGGAACACCAAGTATCGCGTAGCAAGCACAAGGGGCTTCGATACGTTGTGGCACGGTGTGGAGACCATGCACGATGACCAACCAAAGTAGGCATATGTCACTGACCATGACCAAGTAAAGTCACTAAGTGTGGTAAATTTTGACAACTCACAACACGAGTCACAAATGGTCAGGGTGGAAGGTAGTGGTTTGTGAATACTAGTTATCTACTAGCAAGTACAAATACCTTGAATATGTAGTGGCACAATGTGGCTTCAATGCACAGTGACCAACCAAAGCATGCTTATGTCACTAACCATGACGAACAAATTTCAAGTATGTGGTCAATGTTGAAAACGCATAACACGAGTCACAAATGGTCTGAGGGGAAAACAATGGATTGGGGACACTAGTTATCAACTAGCAAGTACAAATACCTTCAACAAGCAGTGGCACGGTATGGCTAGCGTGCACAGTGACCAACCAAAGGATGCATACGTCACTGACTACGACCGAATAAGTCCACTATGTGTGGTCAACATTGACAACTCATAACACGAGTCACCAATGGTCAGAGGGAGATACAATAGTTTGGGAAACCTATGTTTTGACTAGAAAGGACAAATAACTTCAATACCTAGTGGCACGGTGTGGCTATTGTGCACACCTAAGAACCAAACTAGGCATATGTCACTGATCATGACCACAGAATTTCAATATGGGTGGTCAACGTTGACCAACCATAACACGAGTCATAGACGGTCGGGACATGAAACAATGCTATGGGAATATCGGTTCTCAACTACCAAGTACAACGACCTTCAGTCAGTAGTAGCACGGTGTGGCCACCATGCACAATGACCGACCAAAGTAGGCATATGTACTGCCTTTGACCAAAGAAATCCGCTGTGTGTGGTAAACGTTGACAACTCATAATACGAGTCACAAATGGTCAGATGGGGACACAATGGTTTGGGAACACCAAGTATCACATGGCAAGCACAAGGGGCTTCAATACATTGTGGCACGGTGTGGAGACCATGCACAGTAAGCAACCAAAATAGGCATGTGTCACTGACCATGACCAAGTAACGTCACTAAGTGTGGTAAACTTTGACAACTCACAACACGAGTCACAAATGGTCAGGGTGGAAGGTAATGGTTTTTGACTACTAGTTATCTACTAGCAAGTACAAATACCTTCAAAATGTAGTGGCACAATGTGGCTTCAATGCACAGTGACCAACCAAAGTATGCATATGTCACTAACCATGACGAACAAATTTCACTTCATGTGGTCAAAGTTGAAAACGCATAACACGAGTCACAAATGGTCAGAGGGGAAAAGAATGGATTGGGAAGCCCATGTATTGGCTAGAAAGGACAAAGAAATTCAATACATAGTGGCACGGTGTGGCTAATATGCACACCAAACAATCAAACTAGGCATATGTCACTGATCATGCCCAGAAATTTCAATATGGGTGGTCAACGTTGACCAACCATAACACGAGTCATAGACGGTCGGGACATGAAACAATGCTATGGGAATATCGGTTCTCAACTACCAAGTACAACGACCTTCAGTCAGTAGTAGCGCGGTGTGGCTACCATGCACAATGACCGACAAAAGTAGGCATATTTACCGCCTTTGACCAAAGAAATCCGCTGTGTGCGGTCCACGTTGACAGCTCATGATACGAGTCACAGATGGTCAGAGGGGGGAACAATGGTTTGGGAACACCATGTATCACATAGCAAGCACAAGGGACTTCAATACGCTGTGGCACGGTGTGGGGACCATGCACGATGACCAACCAAAGTAGGCATATGTCACTGACCATGACCAAACAATGTCACTAAGTGTGGTAAACTTTGACAACTCACAACACGAGTCACAAATGGTCATGGTTGAAGGTAATGGTTTGTGAATACTAGTTATCTACTAGCAAGTACAAATACCTTCAATATGTAGTGGCACAATGTGGCTTCAATGCACAGTGACCACCCAAAGTATGCATATGTCACTAACCATGACGAACGAATTTCACTTCATGTGGTCAACGTTGAAAACGCATAACACGAGTCACAAATGGTCAGAGGGGAAAACAATGGGTTGGGAACACTAGTTATCAACTAGCAAGTACAAAGACCTTCAACAAGTAGTGGCACGGTATGGCTAGCGTGCACAGTGACCAACCAACGGATGCATGCGTCACTGACTACGACCGAACAAGTCCACTATGTGTGGTCAACATTGACAACTCATAACACGAGTCAGAAATGGTCAGAGGGAGAGACAATGGGTTGGGAAGCCTATGCATTGACTAGAAAGGACAAAGAACTTCAATACGTAGTGGCACGGTGTGGCTAATATGCACACCAAACAACCAAACTAGGCATATGTCAATGATCATGACCACATAAGTTCAATATGGGTGGTCAACGTTGACAGACCATAACACGAGTCACCAACGGCCAAGACAGGAAACAATGCTACGGGAATATCGGTTCTCAACTACCAAGTACAACAACCTTCATTCTGTAGTAGCACGGTGTGGCTACCATGTACAATGACCGACCACAGCAGGCATATGAACTGCCTTTGACCAAAGAAATCCGCTGTGTGTGGTCAACGTTGACAACTCATAATACGAGTCACAAATGGTCAGAGGGGGAAACAATGGTTTGGGAACACCAAGTATCACATAGCAAACACAAGGGGCTTCAATACGTTGTGGCACGGTGTGGAGACCATGCACGATGACCAACCAAAGTAGGCATATGTCACTGACCATGACCAAGTAATGTCACTAAGTGTTGTAAACTTTGACAACTCACAACACGAGTCACAAATGGTCAGGGTGGAAGGTAATGGTTTGTGACTACTAGTTATCTACTAGCAAGTACATATACCTTCAATATGTAGTGGCACAATGTGGCTTCAATGCACAGTGACCAACCAAAGTATGCATATGTCACTAACCATGACGAACAAAGTTCACTTCATGTGGTCAACGTTGAAAACGGATAACACGAGTCACAAATGTTCAGAGGGTAAAACAATGGGTTGGGAACACTAGTTATCAACTATGACGTACAAAGACCTTCAACAAGCAGTGGCACGGTATGGCTAGCGTGCACAGTGACCAACCAAACGATGCATACGTCACTGAATACAACCGAATAGTTCCACTATCTGTGGTCAACATTGACAACTCATAACACGAGTCACAAATGGTCAGAGGGAGAAAAAATGGTTTGGGAAGCCTATGTATTGACTAGAAAGGACAAAGAACTTCAATATGTAGTGGCAGGGTGTGGCTAATACGTAGACCAAACAACCAAACTAGGCATATGTCACTGATCATGACCACATAATTTCAATATGGGTGGTCAACGTTGACCAACCATAACACGAGTCACCAACGGTAAGAAGAGGAAATGATATTATGGGAATATCGGTTCTTAACTACCAAGTACGTCCTTCGTTCAGTAGTAGCACGGTGTGGCTACCATGTACAATGACCGACCAAAGTAGGCATATGTACTGCCTTTGACCAGAGAAATCCGCTGTGTGTGGTCAACGTTGACAACTCATAATACGAGTCACAAATGGTCAGAGGGGGAAACAATGGTTTGGGAACACTAAGTACCATATAGCAAGCACAAGGGGCTATAATGCGTTGTGGCACAGTGTGGAGACCATGCACGATGACCAACCAAAGCAGGTGTATGTCACTGACAATGACCAAATAATGTCACCAAGTGTGGTAAACTTTGACAACTCACAACACGAGTCACAAATGGTCGGGCTAGAAGTTAACGGTTTGTGAATACTACTTATCTACTAGCAAGTAAATGTACCATCAATATGTAGTGGCACAATGTGGCCTAAATGCACAGTGACCAACCAAAGTATGCATATGTCACTAACCATGACGAACACATTTCACGTATGTGGTCAATGTTGAAAACAAATAACACGAGTCACAAATGGTCAGAGGGGAAAACAATGGATTGGGGACACTAGTTATCAACTAGCAAGTACAAAGACCTTCAACAAGCAGTGGCACGGTATGGCTAGTGTGCACAGTGACCAACCAAAGGATACATACGTCACTGACTACGACTGAATAAGTCAACTATGTGTGGTCAACATTGACAACTCATAACAGGAGTCACAAATGGTCAGAGGGAGATACAATGGTTTGGGAAGCCTATGTATTGACTAGAAAGGACAAGGAACTTCAATACGTAGTGGCACGGTGTGGCTTATATGCACACCGAACAACCAAACTAGGCATATGTCATTGATCATGACCACAGAGTTGCAATATGGGTGGTCAACGTTGACCAACCATAACACGAGTCACAAACGGCCGGGACACGAAAAACTGCTATGGGAATATCGGTTCTAAACTACCAAGTACAACGACATTCAGTCAGTAGTAGCACAGTGTGGCTACCATGTACACTGACCGACCAGAGTAGGCACATGTACTGCCTTTGACCAAAGAAATCCGCTGTGTTTGGTCAACATTGACACCTCATAATACGAGTCACAAATGGCCAGAGGGGGAAACTATGGTTTGGGAACACCAAGTATCACATAACAAGCACAAGGGGCTTCAATACGTTAAGGCACGGTGTGGAGACCATGCACGATCACCAACCAAAGTAAGAATGTCACTGACCATGACCAAAAAATGTCACTAAGTGTGGTAAACTTTGACAACTCACAACACGAGTCACAAATGGTCAGGGTGGAAGGTAATGGTTTGTGAATACTACTTATCTACTAGAAAGTACAAATACCTTCAATATGTAGTGGCACATTGTGGATTCAATGCACAGTGACCACCCAAAGTATGCATATGTCACTGACCATGACGAAAGAATTTCACTTCATGTGGTCAACGTTGAAAACGCATAACATGAGTCACAAATACTCATAGGGGAAAACAATGGGTTGGGAACACTAGTTATCAACTAGGAAATACAAGGATCTTCAACAAGCAGTGGCACGGTATGGCTAGCGTGCGCAGTGACCAACCAAAGGATGCATACATCACTGACTATGACCGAATAAGTCCACCATGTGTGGTCAACATTGACAACTCATCACACGAGTCACAAATGGTCAGAGGAAGAGAAAATGGTTTGGGAATGCTATGTATTGACTAGAAAGGACAAAGAACTTCAATATGTAGTGGCACGGTGTAGCTAATATGCACACCATACAACCAAACTAGGCATATGTCACTGATCATGACCACATAATTTCAATATGGGTGGTTAATGGTGACCAACCATAACACGAGTCACAAACGGTCAAGAAAGGAAACAATGCTACGGGAATATCGGTTCTCAACTACCGAGTACAACGACCTTCATTCAGTAGTGGCACGGTGTGGCTACCATGTACAACGACCGACCAAAGTAGGCATATGTACTGCCTTTGACCAAAGAAATCCGTTGTGTGTGGTCAACGTTGACAACTCATAATACGCGTCACAAATGGTCAGAGGGGGGAACAATGGTTTGGGAACACCAAGTATCACATAGCCAGCACAAGGGGCTTCAACAGTTGAGGCACGGTGTGGAGACCATGCACGATGACCAACCAAAGTAGGCATATGTCACTGACCATGACCAAATAATGTCACTAAGTGTGGTAAACTTTGACAGCTCACAACACGAGTCACAAATGGTCATGGTGGAAGGTAATGGTTTGTGAATACTACTCATCTACTAGCAAGTACAAATACCTTCAATATGTAGTGGCACAATGTGGCTTCAATGCACAGTGACCACCCAAAGTATGCATATGTCACTGACCATGACGAAAGAATTTCACTTCATGTGGTCAACGTTGAAAACGCATAACATGAGTCAGAAATGGTCAGAGGGGCAAACAATGGGATGGGAACACTAGTTGTCAACTAGGAGGTACAAGGACCTTCAACAAGCAGTGGCACGGTACGGCTAGCGTGCACGGCGACCAACCAAAGGATGCATACATCACTGACTATGACCGAAGAAGTCCACTATGTGTGGTCAACATTGACAACTCATAACACGAGTCACAAACGGTCTGGAGAGGAAACAATGCTATGAGAATATCGGTTCTCAACTACCAAGTACAATGACATTCAGTCAGTAGTAGCACGGTGTGGCTACCATGTACAATGACCGACCAAAGTAGGCATATTTATTGCCTTTGACCAAAGAAATCCGCTGTGTGTGGTCCACGTTGACAACTCATAATACGAGTCACAAATGGTCAGAGGGGGAAACAATGGTTTGGGAACACCACGTATCAAATAGCAAGCACAAGGGGCTTCAATACGTTGTGGCACAGTGTGGGGACCATGCACGATGACCAACCAAAGTAGGCATATGTCACTGACCATGACCAAATATTGTCGCTAAGTGTGGTAAACTTTGACAACTCACAACACGAGTCACAAATGGTCAGGGTGGAAGGTAATGGTTTGTGAATACTAGCTATCTACTAGCAAGTACAAATACCTTCAATATGACAAAGAGCTTCAATACGTAGTGGCACAATGTAGCTAATATGCACACCAAACAACTAAACTAGGCATATGTCACTGATAATGACCACAGAATTTCAATATGGGTGGTCAACGTTGACCAACCATAACACGAGTCACAAACGGTCAGGACAGGAAACAATGCTACGGGAATATCGGTTCTCAAATACCAAGTACAACGACCTTCATTTAGAAGAAGCACGGTGTGGCTACCATGTACAATGACCGACCAAAGTAGGCATATTAACTGCCTTTGACCGAAGAAATCCGCTGTGTGTGGTCAACGGTTAAAACTCATAATACGAGTCACAAATGGTCAGAGGGGGAAACAATGGTTTGGGAACACCAAGTATCATATAGCAAGTACAAGGGGCTTCAATACGTTGTGGCACATATGGAGACCATGCACAATGACCAACCAAAGTAGGCATATGCCACTAGCAATGACCAAATAATGTCACTAAGTGTGGTAAACTTGGACAACTCACAACACGAGTCACAAATGGTCAGGATGGAAGGTAATGGTCTGTGAACACTACTTATCTACTAGCAAGTAAAATACCTTCAATATGTAGTGGCACAATGTGGCCTCAATGCACAGTGACCAACCAAACTATGCATATGTCACTAACCATGACGAACAGATTTCATGTATGTGGTCAATGTTGAAAACGCATAACACGAGTCACGAATGGTCATAGGGGAAAACAATGGATTGGGGACACTAGTTCTCAACGAGCAAGTAAAAAGACCTTCAACAAGCAGTGGCACGGTATGGCTAGCGTGCACAATGACCAACCAAAGGATGCATACGTCACTGACTACGACCGAATAAGTCCACTATGTGTGGTCAACATTGACAACTCATAACAGGAGTCACAAATGGTCAGAGGGAGATACAATGGTTTGGGAAGCCTATGTATTGACTAGAAAGGACAAAGAACTTCAATACGTAGTGGAACGGTGTGGCTAATATGCACACCAAACAACCAAACTAGGCAAATGTCACTAATCATGACCACAGAATTTCAATATGAGTGATCAACTTTGACCAACCATAACACGAGCCACGAACGATCAGGACAGGAAACAATGCTATGGGAATATCGGTTCTCAACTACCAAGAACAATGACCTTAAGTCAGTAGTAGCACGGTGTGGCTAGCATGCACAATGACCGACCAAAGAAGGCATATGTACTGCCTTTGACCAAAGAAATCCGTTGTGTGTGGTCAACGTCGACAACTCATAATACGAGTCACAAATGGTCAGAGGGGGAAACAGTGGTTTGGGAACACCACGTATCACATAGCAAGCACAAGGGGCTTCAATACGTTGTGGCACGGTGTGGGGACCATGCACGATGACCAACCAAAGTAGGCATATGTCACTGACCATGACCAAATAATGTCACTAAGTGTGGTAAACGTTGACGACACACAACACGAGTCACAAATGGTCAGGGTGGAAGGTAATGGTTTGTGAATACTTGTTATCTACTAGCAAGTACAAATACCTTCAATATGTAGTGGCACAATGTGGCTTCAATGCATCGTGACCACCCAAAGCATGCATATGTCACTGACCATGATGAAAGAAATAGACTTCGTGTGGTCAATGTTAAAAACGCATAACACGAGTCACAAATGTTCAAAGGGGAAAAAAATGGGTTGGGAACATTAGTTATCAACTAGCAAGTACAAAGACCTTCAACAAGCACTGGCACGGTATGGCTAGCGTGCACAGTGACAAACCAAATGATACATACATCACTGACTACGACCGAATAAGTCCACTATGTGTGGTCAACATTAACAACTCATAACACGAGTCACAAATGGTCAGAGGGAGAGAAAATGGTTTGGATAGCCTATGTATTGGCTAGAAAGGACAAAGAACTTCCATATGTAGTGGACGGTGTGGCTAATATGCACACCAAACAATCAAACTTGGCATATGTCACTGATCATGACCAGAGAATTACAATATGGGTCGTCAATGTTGACCAACCATAACACGAGTCACAAACGGTCTGGAGAGGAAACAATGCTATGAGAATATCGGTTCTCAACTACCAAGTACAATGACATTCAGTCAGTAGTAGCACGGTGTGGCTACCATGTACAATGACCGACCAAAGTAGGCATATTTACTGCCTTTGACCAAAGAAATCCGCTGTGTGTGGTCCACNTTGACAACTCATAATACGAGTCACAAATGGTCAGAGGGGGAAACAATGGTTTGGGAACACCACGTATCTAATAGCAAGCACAAGGGGCTTCAATACATTGTGGCACGGTGTGGGGACCATGCACCATGACCAACCAAAGTAGGCATATGTCACTGACCATGACCAAAAAATGTCGCTAAGTGTGGTAAACTTTGACAACTCACATAACGAGTCATAAATGGTCAGGGTGGAAGGTAATGGTTTGTGAATACTAGTTATCTACTAGCAAGTACAAATACCTTCAATATGTAGTGGCACAATGTGGCTTTAATGCACAGTGACCACCCAACGTATGCATATGTCACTGACCATGATGAAAGAATTTCATTTCATGTGGTCAACATTGAAAACACATAACACGAGTCAAAAATGGTCAGAGGGCAAAACAATGGGTTGGGAACACTAGTTATCAACTAGGAAGTACAAAGACCTTCAACAAGCAGTGGCACAGTATGGCTAGCGTGCACAGTGACCAACCAAAGGATGCATACGTCACTGACTACGACCGAATAAGTCCACTATGTGTGGTCAATATTGACAACTCATAACACGAGTCACAAATGGTCCGAGGGAGAGACAATGGTTAGGAAAGCCTTTGTTTTGACTAGAAAGGACAAAGAACTTCAATACGTAGTGGCACGGTGTGGCTAATATGCACACCAAACAACCAAACTAGGCATGTGTCACTGATCATGACCACAGAATTTAAACATGGGTGGTCAACGTTGACCAACCATAACACAAGTCACAAACGGTCAGGACAGGAAACAATGCTATGGGAATATTGGTTCTCAACTACCAAGTACAACGACCTTAAGTCAGTCGTAGCACGGTGTGGCTACCATGCACAATGACCGACCAAAGTAGGCATATGTACTGCCTTTGACCAAAGAAATCCGCTGTGTGTGGTCAACGTTGACACCTCATAATACGAGTCACAAATGGTCAGAGGGGGAAACAATGGTTTGGGAACACCAAGCATCATATAGCAAGCACAAGGGGCTTCAATACGCTGTGGCACGGTGTGGAGACCATGCACGATGACCAACCAAAGTAGGCATATGTCACTGACCATGACCAAGTAATGTCACTAAGTGTGGTAAACTTTGACAACTCACAACACGAGTCACAAATGGTCAGGGTGGACGGTAATGGTTTTTGAATACTAGTTATCTACTAGCAAGTACAAATACCTTCATTATGTAGTGGCACAATGTGGCTTCAATGCACAGTGACGAACCAAAGTATGCATGTGTCACTAACCATGACGAACAAATTTCACTTCATGTGGTCAACGTTGAAAACGCATAACACGAGTCACAAATGGTCAGAGGGGAAAACAATGGATTGGGAAGCCTATGCATTGGCTAGAAAGGACAAAGAACTTCAATACGTAGTGGCACAGTGTGGCTAATATGCACACCAAACAATCAAACTAGGCATATGTCACTGATCATGACCAAAGAATTTCAATATGGGTGGTCAACGTTGACCAACCATAACACGAGTCACAAACGGTCAGGAGAGGAAACAATGCTATGAGAATGTTGGTTCTCAACTACCAAGTACAATGACCTTCAGTTAGTAGTGGCGAGGTGTGGCTACCATGCACAAAGACTGACCAAAGTAAGCCTATTTACTGCATTTGACCAAAGAAATCCGTTGTGTGTCGTCCACGTTGAGAAGTCATAATACGAGTCACAAATGGTCAGAGGGGGAAACAATGGTTTGGGAACACCATGTATCACAAAGCAAGCACAAGGGGCTTCAATACACTATGGCACTGTGTGGGGAGCATGCACGATGACCAACCAAAGTAGGCATATGTCACTGACCATGAGAAAATAATGTCACTAAGTGTGGTAAACTTTGACAACTCACAACACGAGTCACAAATGGTCAGGGTGGAAGGTAGTGGGTTGTGAATACTAGTTATCTACTAGCAAGTACAAATACCTTCAATATGTAGTCGCACAATGTGGCTTCAATGCACAGTGACCAACCAAAGTATGCATATGTCACTGACCATGGCGAAAGAATTTCACTTCATGTGGGCAACGTTGAAAACGCATAACACGAGTCACAAATGGTCAGAGGGGAAAACAATGGGTTGGGAACACTAGTTATCAACTAGGAAGTACAAAGACCTTCAACAAGCAGTGGCCCGGTATGGCTAGCGTGCACAGTGACCAACCAAAGGATGCATACGTCATTAAATACGACCGAATAAGTCCACTATGTGTGGTCAACATTCACAACTCATAACACGAGTCACAAATGGTCAGAGGGAGAGAAAATGGTTTGCGAAGCCCATGTATTGACTAGAAAGGACAAAGAACTTCAATACGTAGTGGCACGGTGTGGCTAATATGCACACCAAACAACCAAACAAGGCATATGTCACTGATCACGACCACATAATTTCAACATGGGTGGTCAACGTTGACCAACCATAACACAAGTCACAAACGGTCAGGACAGGAAACAATGCTATGAGAATATCGGTTCTCAACTACCAAGTACAACAACCTTCAGTCAGTAGTAGCACAGTGTGGCTACCATGCACAATGACCGACCAAAGTAGGCATAGGTACTGCCTTTGACCATAGAAACCCGCAGTGTGTGGTCAATGTTGACGAATCATAATACGAGTCACAAATGGTCAGAGGGGGAAACAATGGTTTGGGAATACCAAGTATCACATGGCAAGCACAAGGGGCTTCAATACGTTGTGGCACGGTGTGGAGACCATGCACGATGACCAACTAAACTAGGTATATGTCACTGACCATGACCAAGTAAGGTCACTGAGTGTGGTAAACTTTGACAACTCACAACACGAGTCACAAATGGTCACGGTGGAAGGTAATGGTTTGTGAATACAACCTATCTACTAGCAAGTACAAATACCTTCAATATGTAGTGGCACAACGTGGCTTTAATGCACAGTGACCAACCAGAGTATGCATATGTCAGTAACCATGACGAACAAATTTCACTTCATGTGGTCAACGTTGAAAACGCATAACACGAGTCACAGATGGTCAGAGGGGAAAACAATGGGCTGGGAACTCTAGTTATCAACTAGGAGAGTACAAAGTCCTTCAACAATCAGTGGCACGGTATGGATAGCGTGCACAGTGACCAACCAAAGGATGCATACATCACAGACTACGACCAAATAAGTCCACTATGTGTGGTCAACATTGACAACTTATAACACGAGTCACAAATGGTCAGAGGGAGAGACAATGGTTTGGGAAGCCTATGTTTTGACGAGAAAGGACAAAGAACTTCAATACGTAGTGGCACGGTGTGGCTAACATACACACCAAACAACCAAACTAGGCATATGTCACTGATCATGACCACATGATTTCAATATGGGTGGTCAACGATGACCAACCATAACACGAGTCACAAATGGTCAGGACAGGAAACAATACTATGGGAATACTGGTTCTCAACTGCCAAGTACAACAACCTTCATTCAGTAGTAGCACGGTGTGGCTACCATGTACAAAGACCGACCAAAGCAGGCATATGTACTGCCTTTGACCAAAGAAATCCGCTGTGTGTGGTCAACTTTGACAACTCATAATACGAGTCACAAATGGTCAGAGGGGGAAACAATGATTTGGGAACACCAAGTATCACATAGCAAGCACAAGGGGCTTCAATACGTTGTGGCACGGTGTGGGGACCATGCACGATGACCAACCAAAGTATGCATATGTCACTAGCCATGACCAAATAATGTCAATAAGTGTGGTAAACGTTTACAACTCACAACACAAGTCACAAATGGTCAGGGTGGAAGGTAATGGTTTGTGAATACTAGTTATCTACTAGCAAGTACAAATACGTTGAATATGTAGTGGCACAATGTGGCTTCAATGCACAGTGACCACCCAAAGTATGCATATGTCACTGACCATGACGAAAAACTTCACTTCATTTGGTCAACGTTGAAAACGCATAACACGAATCACAAATGGTCAGAGGGGAAAGCAATGGATTGGGAACACTAGTTATCAACTAGGAAGTACAAAGACCTTCAACAAGCAGTGGCACGGTATGGCTAGCGTGCACAGTGACCAACCAAAGGATGCATACGTCACTGACTACGACCGAATAAGTCCACTATGTGTAGTCAACATTGACAACTCATAACATGAGTCACAAATGGTCACAGGGAGAGACAATGGTTTTGGAAGACTATGTATTGACTAGAAAGGACAAAGAACTTCATTACATAGTGGTACGGTGTGGCTAATATGCACACCAAACAACCAAACTAGGCATATGTCACTGATCATGACCAGAGAGTTTAAATAGGGGTGGTCAACGTTGACCAACCATAACAGGAGCCACAAACGGTCAGGACAGGAAACAATGCTATGGGAATATTGGTTCTCAACTACCAAGTACAACGACCTTAAGTCAGTCATAGCACGGTGTGGCTACCATGCACAATGACCGACCAAAGTAGGCATACGTACTGCCTTTGACCAAAGAAATCTGCAGTGTGTGGTCAATGTTGACAACTCATAATACGAGTCACAAATGGTCAAGGGGGGAAACAATGGTTTGGGAACACCAAGTATCACATAGCAAGCAAAAGGGGCTTCAATATGTTCTGGCACGGTATAGAGACCATGCACAATGACCAACCAAAGTAGGCATATGTCACTGACCATGAGCAAGTAATGTCACTAAGTGTGGTGGACTTTGACAACTCACAACACGAGTCACAAATGGTCAGGGTGGAAGGTAATGGTTTTTGAATACTGGTTATCTACTAGCAAGTACAAATACCTTCAATATGTAGTGGCACAATGTGGCTTCAATGCACAGTGACCAACCAAAGAATGCATGTGTCACTAACCATGACGAACAAATTTCACTTCATGTGGTCAACGTTGAAAACCCATAACACGAGTCAAAATGGTCAGAGGGGAAAACAATGGATTGGGAAGCCTATGTATTGGCTATAAAGGACAAAGAACTTCAATACGTAGTGGCACAATGTGGCTAATATGCACACCAAACAATCAAACTAGGCGTATGTCACTGATCATGACCAAAGAATTTCAATATGGGTGGTCAACGTTGACCAACCATAACACGGGTCACAAACCATCAGGAGAGGAAACAATGCCATGAGAATATCGGTTCTCACCTACCAAGTACAATGACCTTCAGTCAGTAGTAGCACGGTGTGGCTACCATGTACAATGACCGACCAAAGTAGGCATATTTACTGCATTTGACCAAAGAAATCCGCTGTGTGTGGTCCACGTTGACAACGCATGCTACGAGTCACAAATGGTCAGAGGGGGAAACAATGGTTTGGGAACACCACGTATCACATAGCAAGCATAAGGGGCTTCAATACGTTTTGGCACAGTGTGGAGACCATGCACGATGACCAACCAAAGTAGGAATGTGTCACTGACCATGACCAAGTAATGTCACTAAGTGTGGTAAACTTTGACAACTCACAACACGAGTCACAAATGGTCAGGGTGGAAGGTAATGGTTTGTGAATACTAGTTATCTACTAGCAAGTACAAATTCCTTCAATATGTAGTGGCACAATGTGGCTTCAATGCACAGTGACCAACCAAAGTATGCATATGTCACCAACAATGACGAACAAATTTCACTTCATGTGGTCAACGTTGAAAACGCATAACACGAGTCACAAATGGTCAGAGGGGAAAACAATGGATTAGGAAGCCCATGTATTGGCTAGAAAGGACAAAGAACTTCAATACGTAGTAGCACGGTGTGGCTAATATACACACCTAACAATCAAACTAGGAATATGTCACTGTTCATGACAAGAGAATTTCAATATCGGTGGTCAACGTTGACCAACCATAACACGGGTCACAAACGGTCAGGAGAGGAAACAATGCTATGAGAATATCGGTTCTCAACTACCAAGTACAATAAAGTTCAGTCACTAGTAGCGCGGTGTGGCTACTATGCACAATGACCGACCAAAGTAGGCATATTTACTGCCTTTGACAAAAGAACTCCGCTGTGTGTGGTCCGCGTTGACAACTCAAAATACGAGTCACAAATGTTCAGAGGGGGAAACAGTGGTTTGGGAACACCACGCATCACAGAGCAAGCACAAGGGGCTTCAATACGTTGTGGCACGGTGTGGGGACCATGCACGATGACCAACCAAAGTAGGCATATGTCATTGACCATGACCAAATAATGTCACTAAGTGTGGTAAACTTTTACAACTCACAACACGAGTCACAAATGGTCAGGGTGGAAGGTAATGGTTTGCTAATACTACTTATCTACTTGCAAATACAAATACGTTCAATATGTAGTGGCACAATGTGGCTTCAATACACAGTGACCACCCAAAGTATGCATGTCACTGACCATGACGAAAAACTTCACTTCATGTTGTCAACGTTGAAAACGCATAACACGAGTCACAAATGGTCAGAGGGGAAAATAATGGACTGGGAACACTAGTTATCAACTAGGAAGTACAAAGACCTTCAACAAGCAGTGGCATGATATGGCTAGCGTTCACAGTGACCAACCAACCGATGCATACGTCACTGACTATGACCGAATAATTCCACTTTGTGTGGTCAACACTGACAACTCATAACACGAGTCACAAATGGTCAGAGGGAGATACAATGGTTTGAGAAGCCTATGTATTGACTAGAAAGGACAAAGAACTTCAATACGTAGTGGCACGGTGTGGCTAATAAGCACACCAAAAAACCAAACTAGGCATATGTCACTGATCATGACCACAGAATTTCAATATGGGTGGTCAACGTTGACCAACCATAACACGAGTCAAAAACGGGCAGGACATTAAGCAATGCCATGGGAATATCGGTTCTCAACTACCAAGTACAATGACCTTCAGTCAGTAGTAGCACGGTGTGGCTACCATGCACAATGACCGACCAAGGTAGGCATATGTACTGCCTTTGACCAAAGACATCCGATGTGTGTGGTCAACGTTGACAACTCATAATACGAGTCACAAATGGTCCAGGGGGGAAACAATGGTTTGGGAACACCAAGTATCACATAGCAAGCACAAGGGGCTTCAATATGTTGTGGCACGGTGTGGAGACCATGCACGAAGACCAACCAAAGGAGGCATATGTCACTGACCATGGCCAAGTAAATTCACTAAGTGTGGTAAACTTTGACAACTCACAACACGAGTCACAAATGGTCAGGGTGGAAGGTAATGGTTTGTGAATACTAGTTATCTACTAGCAATTACAAATACCTTCGATATGCAGTGGCACAATGTGGCGTCAATGCACAGTGACCAACCAAATTATGCATATGTCACTAACCATGACGAACAAATTTAACGTATGTGGTCAATGTTGACAACGCATAACACGAGTCACAAATGATCATAGGGGAAAACAATGGATTGGGGACACTATTTATCAACTAGCAAGTACAAAGACCTTCAACAAGAAGTGGCACGGTATGGCTAGCGTGCACAGTGACCAACCAAAGGATGCATACGTCGCTGACTACAACCGAATAAGTCCACTATGTGTGGTCAACATTGACAACTCATAACATGAGTCACAAATGGTCAGAGGGAGATACAATGGTTTGGGAAGCCTATGTATTGACTAGAAAGGACAAAGAACTTCAATACGTAGTGGCACGGTGTGGCTAATGTGCACACCAAACAATCAAAGTAGGCATATGTCACATATCATGACCACAGAATTTCAACGTTGACAACTCATAACACGAGTCACAAATGGTCAGAGGGGGAAACAATGGTTTGGGAACACCAAGTATCACATAGCAAGCACAAGGGACTTCAATACGTTGTGGCACGGTGTGGAGACCATGCATGATGACCAACCAAAGTAGGCATATTTCACTTACCATGACCAAGTAATGTCTGTAAGTTTGGTTAACTTTGGCAACTCACAACACGAGTCACAAATGGTCAGCGTGGAAGTAAATGGGTTGTCAATACTAGTTATCTACTAGCAAGTACAAATACCTTCAACATGTAGTGGCACAATGTGGCTTGAATGCACAGTGACCAACCAAAGTATGCATATGTCACTAACCATGACAAACAAACTTCAGTTCATGTGGTCAACGTTGAAAACGCATAACACGAGTCATAAATGGTCAGAGGGGAAAACAATGGATTGGGAAGCCTATGAATTGGCTAGAAAGGACAAAGAACATCAGTACGTAGTGGCACGGTGTGGCTAATATGCACACCAAACAATCAAACTAGGCATGTGTCACTGATCATGACCAGAGAATTTCAATATGGGTGGTCAACTTTGACCAACCACAACACGAGTGACAAACGGTCAAGAGAGGAAACAATGCTATGAGAATATCGATTCTCAGCTACCAAGTACAATGACCTTCAGTCAGTAGTAGCGCCGTGTGGCTACCATGCACAATGACCGACCAAAGTAGGCATATTTGCTGCCTTTGACCAAAGAAATCCGCTGTGTGTTGTCCACGTTGACAACTCATAATACGAGTTACAAATGGTCAAAGGGGGAAACAATGGTTTGAGAACACCATGTATCACATAGCAAGAAGAAGGGGCTTCAATACGTTGTGGCATGGTGTGGGCTTCAATACTAGTTATCTACTAGCAAGTACAAATACCTTCAATATGTAGTGGCACAATGTGGCTTCAATGCACAGTAACCACCCAAAGTATGCATATGTCACTAACCATGAAGAAAGAGTTTCACTTCATGTGGTCAACGTTGAAAATGCATAACACGAGTCACAAATGGTCAGAGGGGAAAACAACGGATTCGGAATACTAGTTATCAACTAGGAAGTACAAAGACCTTCTACAAGCAGTGGCACGGTATGGCTAGCATGCACGGTGACCAACCGAAGGATGCATACGTCACAGACTATGACCGAATATGTCCACTATGTGTGGTCAACATTGACAACTCATAACACAAGTAACAAATGGTCAGAGGGTGAGAAAATGCTTTTGGAAGCCTATGTATTGACTAGAAAGGACAAAGAACTTCAATACGTAGTGGCACGGTGTGGCTAATATGCATACCAAACAACCAAACTAGGCATATGTCACTGATCATGACCACATGATTTCAATATGGGTGGTCAACGTTGACCAACCATAACACGAGTCACAAACGGTCAGGACAAGAAGCAATGCTATGGGAATATTGGTTCTCAACTACCAAGTACATCGACCTTCATTCAGTAGTAGCACGCTGTGGCTACCATGTACAATGACCGACCAAAGTAGGCATATGTACTGCCTTTGACCAAAGAAATCCGCTGTGTGTGGTCAACGTTGACAACTCATAATACGAGTCACAAATGGTCACAGGGGGAAACAATGGTTTGGAAACACCAAGTATCACATAGCAAGCACAAGGGGCTTCAATACATTGTGGCACGGTGTGGAGACCATGCACGATGACCAACCAAAGTAGGCATATGTCACTGACCATGACGAAAGAATTTCACTTCATGTGGTCAACGTTGAAAACGCATAACACGAGTCACAAATGGTCAGAGGGGGAAACAATGGTTTGGAAACACCAAGTATCACATAGCAAGCACAAGGGGCTTCAATACATTGTGGCACGGTGTGGAGACCATGCACGATGACCAACCAAAGTAGGCATATGTCACTGACCATGACCAAATAATGTCACTAAGTGTGGTAAACTTTGACAACTCACAACACGAGTCACAAATGGTCAGGGTGGAAAGTAATGGGTTGTGAATACAAGTTATCTACTAGCAAGTACAAATACCTTCAATATGTAGTGGCACAATGTGGCCTCAATGCACAGTGACTAACCTAAGTATGCATATGTCACTAACCATGACGAACAAATTTCACGTATGTGGTCAATGTTGAAAACGCATAACACGAGTCACAGATGGTCAGAGGAGAAAACAATGGATTGGGGACACTAGTTATCAACTAGCAAGTACAAAGACCTTCAACAAGCAGTGGCACGGTATGGCTAGCGTGCACAGTGACCAACCAAAGGATGCATACGTCACTGACTACGACCGAATAAGTCCACTATGTGTGATTAACATTGACAGCTCATAACGCAAGTCCCAAATGGTCAGAGGGAGAGACAATGGTTTGGGAAGCATATGTATTGACTAGAAAGGACAAAGAACTTCAATACGTAGTGGCACGGTCTGGCTAATATGCACACTAAACAATCAAACTTGGCATATGTCACTGATCATGACCACATAATTACAATATGGGTGGTCAACGCTGACCAACCACAACACGAGTCACAAACGGTCAGGACAGGAAGCAATGCTATGAGAATATCGGTTCTCAACTACCAAGTACAATGACCTTCAGTCAGTAGTAGCTGGGTGTGCCTACCATGTACAATGACCGACCAAAGTAGGCATATGTACTGCCTTTGACTAGAGAAATTCGCTGTGTGTGGTCAACGTTGACAACTCATAATACGAGTCACAAATGGTCAAAGGGGGAAACACTGGTTTGGGAATACTTGGTATCGACTAGCAAGTACAAAGACCTTCAATAAATGGTGGCACGGTATGGCTACCATGCACAATGACCAACCAAAATATTCTTGTGTCCTTGAATAACATAAAAAGAGTTTCACTGTGTCTTGTCAACTTTCCTTCTTACGGCTGGTCAATCGCAGCAATGGTTGAGAGGTTATTCAAGCTCGATGTTGCAAAATTCAAAACTTAGTCTGCGTCAATTGTTTATGAATGAACTGAAATTGCTATCATTCATTCTTTTGAAAACTACCCTATAATCTTACACCCCTTTTATTTTATGCCATTTACCCATAGGAAGCCTTATAATGTCATTTGGACAACATATGAACTCCATTTGAGTTGGCTTACTGCTCATAGAGTTAGATTCAAGAGCGATAGGTCCTGGGTTTGAATGCTCGTACGTGCAATATAGAATAGGCTCTCGACATGGGAGGGGGGGGGGGGGCGGCCATGTTGTGCTACCTCAACTCTACCTTCGAGCACAAGCCGTGGGGGGGTAGGGGAGGTATCATAATGCGGTCGCAAATCTGTCCTCCAGGTTGTCCACGGAACATCCCTCTAGGGTGTTGGGAGGGAGTATTCCAGTGACGGCACCTACGTGTAACAAATAAACAAAAACCGACCTGGTGTCAAAGGGAGAAACCTTTTGCTATTTATTGAATAGCAAGTGTAAATGCTTTCAACAAGTAGTGGAACGGTGTGGCTACCATGTACAATGACCAACCAGATTAGGCATGTGCCACTTACCATGACCAAATATATTTACTATGTGTGGTTAACATTGACAACCCATACTATGGGCCACGAATTGTCAGAGGGGGAAACAATGGGTTGGGAACACCAAGTATCATATAGCAAGCACAAGGGGCTTTGATACATTGTGCCACGGTGTGGAGACCATGCACGATGACCAACCAAAGTAGGCATATGTCACTGACCATGACCAAATAATGTCACTAAGTGTGGTCAACTTTGACAACTCACAACACGAGTCACAAATGGTCAGGGTGGAAGGTAATGGTTTTTGAACACAAGTTATCTACTAGCAAGTACAAATACCTTCAATATGTAGTGGCACAATGTGGCCTCAATGCATAGTGACCAACCTAAGTATGCATATGTCACTAACCATGAAGAACAAATTTCACGTATGTGGTCAATGTTGAAAACGCAAAACACGAGTCACAAATGGTCAGAGGAGAAAACAATGGATTGGGGACACTAGTTATCAACTAGCAAGTACAAAGACCTTCAACAAGCAGTGGCACGGTATGGCTAGCGTGCACAGTGACCAACCAAAGGATGCATATGTCACTGACTACGACTGAATAAGTCCACTATGTGTGGTCAACATTGACAACTCATGACGCCAGTCCCAAATGGTCAGAGGGAGAGACAATGGTTTGGGAAGCATATGTATTGACTAGAAAGGACAAAGAACTTCAATACGTAGTGGCACGGTCTGGCTAATATGCACACCAAACAATCAAGCTTGGTATATGTCACTGATCATGACCACAGGATTTCAATAGGGGTGGTCAACGCTGACCAACCATAACACGAGTCACAAACGGTAAGAAGAGGAAATAATTCTATGAGAATATCGGTTCTCAACTACAAAGTACAATGACCTTCGGTGAGTAGTAGCACGGTGTACCTACCATGCACAATGACCGACCAAAGTAGGCATCTGTACTGCATTTGACTAGAGAAATCCGCTGTGTGTGGTCAACGTTGAAAACTCATAATACAAGTCACAAATGGTCAGAGGGGAAAACACTGGTTTGGGAATACTTGGTATTGACTAGCAAGTACAAAGAGCTTCGATAAGTGGTGGCACGGTATGGCTACCATGCACAATGACCAACCAAAACATTCTTGTGTCATTGAATAACATGAAAAGAGTTTCACTGTGTCTTGTCAACTTTCCTTCTTACGGCTGGTCAATCGCAGCAATGGTTTAGAGGTTATTCAAGCTCGATGTTGCAAAATTCAGAACTTAGTCTGCGTCAATTGTTTATGAATAAACTGAATTTGTTATCATTCATTCTTTTGAAAACTACCCTATAATCTTACACCCTCTTATTTGATGCCCTTCACCCATAGGAAGCCTTATAATGTCATTTGGACAACATATGAACACCATGTGAGTTGGCTTAGTGCTTATAGAGTTACATTCAAGAGCGATAGGTCCGCGGTTTGAATCCTCGTATGTGCAATATATAATAGGCTCGCGACCTGGGGGGGGGGGGCGTG